>WMED01006896.1:803-18061 GCA_019650415.1 Pipa parva
TGGAAAACTGGTCTTGCTTAAAGCCGGTCCTTGGTGCAAAAAAGGTTGGGGACCTCTGCTTTAGTAGACAACTGCAGCACTGCCTCATGTACAATTGCTTTAAAGTGCTGAGCAGTAGTTTTAATCTCACTTTGACTTTCATATCCACAGCTTATCACTAAGGTGTAACTTTCAACTCTGTGATAAGCTAAGGAAAGTACCGGAACCTCCCTTGCTTCCATCTGCTACAGCTTACTGATGCCAGGTTTCCCTTGATATTCAGGGAAAGTATTTTGATTCTCCTCAAGGATGGTCACAGGTTTGCAAAACTGACCAGCTGTAAGTGATTTAATTGTCACATGAAAATAATGCAGCCCCCACTTGTATAATGCACAGCATAACAGCAATAATGGAGAGAAATACATAAATTTGGAACATACTTTATGTATACATTACTGCAATGACACTGAGGTGCTGTTCCTGTAAATTATATTCACATTTGCTTCAACTTCAACTATGAATGTGTCAAAGAACAACTGATTTCTAATTTACAGATGCTGTTTGTCCAGTGTTAACACATCAAGGCCTACTTACAAGTGTGGCCATTAATATTGTGTTTTCTTTACATGCATTGGCTGAAGGAGATGATTGACTTCATCACTTGTCTTAGCCCAGACATTTATAATAGTTGGCTGCTATAACTGTTCAGATGTCTTCTTGAATTCTTAGCGATACTTCAATTCAAGGTCATTCGTGGAAGGATGTAATATATCATGTTCATTATATACACAAAAAATATTCTTGTAAAACTGATGTTATATTAGGTTTAGATCTTTTTTCCTTCATTTTAAAAAAAGAACAATTAATCCTTTTGACTGGATTTTAGAGAAGCACCAATATTTTTACACGTGTTTGAATACAGTAAATATGTTCTGACTAGTAAGGGAGTAAGTAAGTAAGTACCTCAGGGGTCGGCAACCTATGGCTCTTGAGCCAGATATGGTTCTTTTGATGTCCATATCTGGCTCTTTCACTGTAACGAGCAGAGCAAGCACCGCTCATTACAGTGTGCCGACAAGCGATGTAGAGAGAAAGCTCTCTCGGCGCTTCTGGGTTGCTAGCTAATCCAGAGCTGCTGACCGACACTGTGAGTCCGGATTGTTAGCCAATCTGGAGCCGCATGTGTCGTCAGCAGCTCCGGATTCAAAAGGGCTGAGGGAGCCGCACATATATGGCTCCCTCAGCCCAAAAGGTTTCCAACCCCTGCCTTACCTGCAATAAAAT
The DNA here is from genome assembly GCA_019650415.1 of Pipa parva. NCBI lineage: Eukaryota > Metazoa > Chordata > Amphibia > Anura > Pipidae > Pipa > Pipa parva. Next base: position 2,067 of record WMED01006896.1, read on the forward strand.
GGAGGAAAGTCTTACACACTGAGGGGAACTAGTGTCACTAATAAGGAAGTCCCAACCTGAAACAAAAGCAATGGTTCCACCTACTGGTGCAGTCCTTTAAATGTTCCCAGTAGACATGCCTTATAAGGGAACAATAAATCGGTGTGTCCTCACTACCAAGAAAAATGTATTTTATTCTCTGGGGAGTGCTGCAAAATTTACGTCTTGTATCTATGAAATGGCTGTTAGTCTTCTCAATCAGCGGTTCTCAACCCACCTTTGCCGGCTACCCCTGCAATGACATCATGATGCTGGCATGCGCTTGGTGACATCACCACATCGCGCATCATGTGATGTTGTTTGGCCGCGACGTCACACGCAGGCACCACTATATAAGAGGACCTGCGCTTGCTTCCAGATTTACAGCGTGTTCGGCGATGCCTGTGAAAGTGTCATTCGACCCCCAAGTTGAGAACCTCTGTTCTAGATATTGACATAAAATGGACCTTCCAATACTGTTGTGATGCGATGTTCTGTGATTAATTATACATTAGTCTAAAATGACTGCAACATTCAAACTGATAAATTTAAAGAAAAGTTGTTTAAAATAAGGTTGATTTGTTTTTTTCCTATTTCAAATCGCTTTTTGTACTTTCCTTAATTGTCTTTTTAGAATAATTGGAATTTGGATTATTAAATGAAAAAAAAATCTAAAAGCAGCTTTTATTCAGCTACCTTTTATAATCTTTCACCTTTTTGTCACTAATGGTTACACCCAAAGGAGTGCCTCATACATGCTGTAAAACTCTGGCTAAAGTGCAGATTGCTGGTATAGATGTGCTAAGAAAATGTTCCTTATTTAATCATTTGAATATGTTGAAACCATGGACATGAAATGTTTAAAAATATGCGCTCTTTTTTTTTAATTTATTTTTTTCCCTAATGTCCAAAAGAAATGTATTTTAGCAGCTTTTTTTTGCAGGTAATACCTGTTCCTTGTAATAAAATACTATGTTTTACTTAAACAATTCCAGAGTGACTTCATATTTCGCAGCAGCATGCAGTCTATATTTGAACGTAGTAACATATTAAAGGGGAACTATAGTGGTAAAGCTTACTTATTACCTGATCGATCTAGCAGAAGTATAGCAGCAGCTGGGCTGAGGATCATCAGATGAATACTGATCTAGAAGCAGTGCACTTCATGTACTGTTGCTAGATCGATCAGGTAAGTATGGTTTACCACTGTATTTCAAATTTAACACAGTCTATAAGGTGAAAAAAGGCATTAGTCCATCCATTTCAGCCTATTACTGTGTAATGTTGATTATAGAAATAAAGCAGATTATCCTCATTTTTGGGGAAAAATCCTTACTGACTCCAATATTGGCAATCAGAGTAATCCCCCACATCAAGACTCCCTACTCCATTTATCCACTACCTATAACTTGTAATATTACTACATTCAAAAAAGTAATCCAGGCCCCTTTTGAGCTATTAAAAGTCAACCATGACAGCTTCCTCAGGCAGAGTTTCATATCCTCACTGCTTGTATAGTAAAGACTCCCCTTTTATGTTGTTGCAATCACTTTTTTTCCTCTAACCATAGGGGATAATCCCTTTTTATGCTTAAATGTAAATAGATCAGGTCTTTTTAATGACCTTTAAAGTGTACCTGTCACCTCAAAACTCTAATACTAATTTAGGTTCTACTAATGAAATAAACATTTTTGTAAACAAATATGTATTTAAAAAAGAAAAAAACCCTTTATACAGCGTTTCTCTCTGTTGTCTTCCCTATCAGCCTGTCTTTTCTTTCCTGCGTTGGGATGGGCAGGGCAAAATGATGATTGACATTGTAGCTCCTCCAATGGGATCCCAGTTAGATCGTAATTTGAGGGATCTGAAGTTTGTTTAGCAGTTGCATCATGATTGACAATCACCAGTGGAAGCATTTCAATGTTTCAACCATTGGTTAGTTTTTAAATATTTTATTTAAATGTTTGTTTTTTTCTGAGTAGACATAAACAGCAATTACTATTATTATTATTTATTTATTTTTAAATTAAACCTGCTAGCTGAACAAATATTATAGTTTTATTTCCATTTTGCATGGTGTTAACTTGTGTACTAACCTTATTAAGTTTATACGAGATTCCCAGGCTGCAGTAAAGCTTTATGAATTATGACTCGGTGTTATAAAGATTGCTTGTGTCGCTTTTATTAACACAACCTCAAAATGCAAATCTGTTTCTTTTTAATTGCAAATGTAATTCCAAAACATTACTCATTGTACTTGGTAAAAACTTATCTTATATATTTGTGAATCTACGAGGAAGTAAGAAACACATAGACAAAACCTCCACATACAGCACCGTCATAACCAAAATTCATAAAAAAGTGCTTGTTCAAAACTGTGTTGATCTGCACATCATTCATGCAAAACAAAAAATAGCAAATCCTGTTATATTCTGTGTGCAATATAATATATATTTATATATATATGTATATACATAAAATGTTAATTTTTTTTTCTTTTATAAGCTGCTAATGTGTGGACTAAAACTATATTGTACATGAAGAAATCATTTAGGAAGTATATTTAGGCATTTTGATAATACATGTTTTAAAATTCTATAACATGGCAGTGACAAAAAAGTAAACTGTAATTAACAAAGCTTTCGATCTGTAACTGAATATCTTATTTTGCATCATGGGACATGAATGAATAAATAAATAATAATACATAGCATTTATATAGGCTTAGGGGGGTATGAATTGTTTATGGCGACAACTGCCCCTGGGAAGAAACTGTTCCTAAACCTACTCGTATGGGTTTTGAGGCATCTAAAATGTCTGCCAGAGGGAAGGAGAAAGAACAAGTCCTGGTTAGGATGAGAACAGTCAAGGATAATGTTCAAAGTTATGTCTATACAACGCTTACGATAAATGTCCTCGATGGGGGTCAATTCTGTGCCAATGATCCGCTGGGCTGTTTTGACGACCCTTTGTAGTTTATTTCGGTCTTTGGCACAGCAGTTCCCATACCATGCAGATAGACAATATGTAAGGGCACTCTCAAAGGCGCATTGATAGAAGTTGGTCAAGATCCTAGTGCTAACTTGGGCTTTACGGAGGGTTCTGAGGAAATAAAGACGTTGTTGGGCTTTTTGGATAGACCTAGAAGTGTTTAGGGACCAGGATAGGTTATTAGATAGATGTACACTGAGGAACTTGAAGCTGTCCACTTGTGAACTAGGGGGTAGACGTGTTGTTCACTACCTCTTCTGAAATCCACTGTCATCTCTTTGGTCTTTTTTGCATGAAGGCAGTAAACCACTGTTTTCCCGAAAATAAGACATACCCTTAAAATAAGACCTAGTGCAATTTTTTCCAAGCTTAGAAATATAAGACCTCCCCTGAAAATAAGACCTAGCTGCAGTAAAGTATGAGAAATATACCGTACGGTACCGTGTTTCCCAGAAGATAAGACATCCCCTGAAAATAAGACCTAGCATGTCTTAAGGAAAAAAAATTAATGTCAGACCCTGTGTTATTTTCAGGTAAACGCGGTAGTAAAAAAATAAAATGGCATCAAGACTGCTAACTGCCAGATCAGCAGACAAGCAAGAGCATTTAAAAAAAAAAAATGCAGAAACCAGCTTTGGGGGGTTGACTCTTCTGATTTTTTTTTTTATGGCAGACCTACCTGGCATTATTTGTAACTGTGGCCTTTTAGAAAAAAGCTATAATATATTGCTACTGTCTTAAACTAAAGCATTCTGTGTGAAATGATGGCACCAGCAAGAGCTGAAACCAGCAGAGAAATGTTATTAATTAAATTCCATTAATAAACATGGGACAACAGAGTTATTTGGTTTTACAAGACAGTAGTGTGTATAGAATATTATGCTCCTTTCTGTAGATAATATAATATGTGTGTAAATTATTTGCAGGAGCCACAGATAACACCACTCATTTTATACCAGTCACAATAGTCAATCCTAATGCAAATGCTGCTGAATGTAGGAAGACGAGGCAAAACCCTGCAATATAAAGGTGTAATGCGATCGGTTGCACAAGGAAACGACTCGTGTAGCTGTCACTACAGATTAATTATAAGTTTCGTGCTGTTGCACAATATAATGTAATATTTGCCATTGCAAGTCAAGGTATTTTTTAATTTTTTCCTCCAGCCAGAATGTCTCAATATTGGGTGCATTGTTGCCTTCTTTAAATCTCTGTTCCCTCCCTTCTCTTCGTTCCATTGCCTGATGTACAATGAATGCCTGATGTTCTCTTATTTAAAGAAAAAAAAAAAAAAAGCTAATTGCACCTTAACAATTGTAAAAATTTACTGAAAATCAGCTTCTGGGTAAAGGCTGGGTTTACACAGATGAATTTTATTATGTGAAAAAAATGCCAAAAATATATATATATAAAAAAATTGAAAGTACACTAGCATTTTATAGAGAGTGCAAAATGTGACCTGAAAAATGTAGCCTGATTATCATCTGGAATATAACAATAGCAGTCACACATGAGGAAAAAGTGCTAAGAAAGTGAGGTGTTCCCTTAAACTCATAGGAAAATTTGCCAGTGTAAACCCAGCCTAAAGGATAATCTGTCTCCATTGTTATCAGGAACGCAGGAAATGCCATGTGTTCTTGTCCAAGAAAAAAAGAGAGTCTCTTAAACCTAGAACTGTGGATTTCATAGCATGACTTTTAGACCTCATGTAATTTACTTGCATGGATTATAAAGAATATCTGCCTTGTAGCCTAAACGTGTTTTGAATGGGGAGGTAGTTGAGTCTTTTGTAACCTTTACCCTGCCCTAAAGCTGAAAGCACAAGGAATGTGTATTGCGGAGAATGCAGTCTAGTAAGTCAGGTGAGATGTTAAAAACCTGCTGTTTAGGCTGGGTTCACACGAGCGTATGATGCGCAGCGCATCATACACTCGTGTGAAAAAAAAATACGCCGAGTGTATTTTTTAACTGTACTTTCCCCAGCGACAGTGTAAATGCTCCCTCGGCATTCACATCACTTCCTGTGTGTCACATTTTGGGCGTGGTGTATATACGCCAGCCAGAATGCAACACACAGTGTTCTGGACACAGCGTATGCGCGTCATACGCTTGTGTGTCCGGAACTAGGTAAGTATCGTCTGCTTTCATTGAGCCGTATTTTTTTTTTCTCTTTTGCTTGAGCGTATGATGTGCTGTGCATCATACGCTTGTGTGAACCCATCCTTAGCCATTTGGCATATTCACTAAACCTACTTTAACTGCACATATCACTTGACTCCTCCTGTATTATTGCCTCAGATAAAATGGCATATCCGTATAGAGAGCTATAACATATTACTTGTGTAATCCTCTCCCCTAGGAAAATATTCTGTACATGTGTGCATGTCCACTGATCTTAAGCTTTAATACTGCTTTAATACTGATAGTGACCCAGTAATATTTACCCTTGATTTTAATTGTTTATAATAACTTTTCATTTTGGACTCAGTCCAACCTGTTGGGGTCTAACTTAACCAAATAAAATAAAATTCCACTTAACTTTAAAGTGTACCTGTCACTTAGGGGTGTGCGATATGTATCGTATACGATAATATCGCACACCAGGGTTTAACGATATTGCCAGAAGGCAATATCGAGCGCTCTTGGCAGACGCACGGACTTACTAACAGCCGATAGCTAATTAAGACGAAGTCATGAGCCAGTACATATGCAGCCAACGTATTGATGTCATGCGTTTAACATGTGATCGCTCCACCATTTGAAAGACGTGTAAAGACAGGATGATACAAGCCACAGAGGATGAGGCGCACGCCATTATTGGCCATTATCATTATCGGGTAATTGAAAAAAAAAAAAAAAAATCGGAATATTATCATTTTTTTTTTTTTTTGCTACTGTCACCTCAAAACTAATACAAATTTAGGTTCTACTAATGAAATGAACATTTTTGTAAATATATATGAATTATAAAAAGGTAGGTTTATTTACAGAGTTTTTCTGTCATCTTCCCGGTCAGCCTGCCTTTTCTTTCCCGAGTTGGGTTGGGCTGTGTTAAATGATTGACATTATAGCTTCTCCAATCAGGTCCCTTAAATCATGATCTAGCAGAGTTCTGATTGGAGAAGTTATAATTAAATTGTGTAAAAGTAAAATATTTAGCTATTTCTTTTTTACATTTTGGGCTTTTGGACACATTTCCTGCACGTGTATTATCTAAATTACCTTAGAGAACAAAGGGACTGGGTGAGGTCTGTTTAAAAACATAGCTGCTATTAGTAAATCTAAAAACAGACAAAGCAATACAATTCATGAATTTAATTTCCAATGTAACATTTGTCCAAGTGCTTTATTTGAATAATTGCCATGGCAATCTAAATAGAAATTTATAATTTTTTTGGATGTTATTTAGTCCTTTATCATGACAGTTACTCAAATATATCACTTGTAAAAAACTTTTAAAGCTGAAAATATGAATGTTAATTATTTCTTTTTTTGTATTTATTCATTTTTATATAGCGCTTCTATATTACACATTATAGAGATTAATCATTCACTTCAGTTCTTGCCCCATGGTGCTTACAATCTAGTTTTCCTATTCAGTCACACACACATAGATGTATGTTTTTGGATTGCGCGAGGAAACCCACACAAGTGTTGGGAGAACATACAAACTCCATGCAGATGAAGTCCAGGGTAGAATTGAGCCCAGGACCAAGCATTGCAAAGCAGCAGTGCTAACCACTGAGCCACCACACTTCTCTTGTTATCTTTGCCAATTGCAACCATGTTGTTAGACCTCACCAGCCCCCTTGTTTTTTATGTTTATCTAAAGAATACTTATTCGGGAAGTATGGACAAAAGTCTAAATTTTATAGCTAAATATACTTTATAGACCCAATTTAACATTTGTGGAAGCATAGATTTAGGGGAGAGAGAGGCGACTCTTTTGGTCTTGCCGAGACTGGAATCCCTTTAAAGCGTTCGCTGATGTCCGCGTGCGGGACATCAGCGAGCGCATATCAGTCTGTGCGAAGTGAGCCGAAGGATTCGGAGCTCACTTCGCACAATGGTGAATTCCCCCCTGATGTAAAGTAACTTATAAATGCATTTGAGAGTAAGTAGAGTATAGCACCGTGTTAGCCATAGATTTAATGTAAAGTAACTATAAATGCATTTCAGAGGAAGTAGAGTGTAGTGCACCGTGTTAGTCATAGATTTAAGCAGATACAAGTAGAGTATAGCCGATACCTTTTATGCATATAAATGCATTTGAGGCATATTAATTTTTTGATGTTACTTATTGTAACGAACTGATAAACATGAAATTTACCTAAGCAAGGAGTATACTTTCATTGTGCTTCTAATGTAAACACCTTTCAGGTGCAACTATCATATGGGAATGGCAGGATATACTGTATATGCTTCATTCTGCAGATTTGCAGAATGGATGATTTTATCTACCCTGTTAACCCCAAAAATAAGACCTAGTGCAATTTTTTCCAAGTTTAGAAATATAAGGCCTCCCCTGAAAATAAGACCTAACTGCAGTAAAGTATGAGAAATATACCGTACCAGTACCGTGTCCCAAAAATAAGACATCCCCCGAAAATTGGACCTAGTGTGTCTTTAGGAGCAAAAATAAATATAAGACACTGTCTTATTTTCAGGGAAACAAGGTAGTGATTTCTACCCAAAAATCCATTATCTCCTTTATATGTCTAGATAAAGCATGTTGAGGGATGACACAGGAGCTGAGCACTTGCATGTTCTAAATCTAGCTTAACACGACTAATTATAGCAAGCCTCTTATGACCCGATAATGAGTCCAATGCTGAAAATGCTGTGTATGTTGCAAAGACATATCATAATTTAGCCCAGTTGATACAACAGAGAACTCAAATGTATTTCAGCTCAGGGTTTTCATTATCTAAAGCTATTAAATGCAAATCGTGACACAAATTTATTTATTTTGGTGAATATATTTGGGAGCAGTTAAGCTTTTTTTTTTTTTTTTTTTTTTTTTTTTTTAAAGCACGTTTGTTCAAATCTTCATATGGCGACTCTCACACAGCTTAGTATGATGTGAGTGAATCGGACCAAGGTGGGGTTATTCACTAATTTGACTGTCGAATTCACAATCATCAGATTCCCATAGCAAATCTGCAACAATTTCCCCATTGTAAATTCGCGACAATTTTTTAATGTTAAGATTGCGACAATTTTCCCATAGTAAAGTCGCGACTGCGACAATATTCTCATTATAAAGACGTGAGTGCGACAGTAGAAGCCTGTTGCGATTGTCTTTATCTGGCGAATTCGCACCTATACGCAACATTTCAGACTTTAGTGAATAACCTCCTAAGACTGCATGCTTTCTATGTCATATTAGCAGTGCTTCGGCTGTTACAGAACCATCCAGCTTACTTGGTGTTTACTGAATATTTTGTTTGAGTTGACTAGTAACTGCTGGAAATGCACTGCCACTTACATATGTTGTAACCTTAAAGTGCTGTAGTTCAGGTGACTTGTCTACGTGTGCTCATTTGATTTGATCTAAATTTAATAAGTGTCCACTCATGACATGCCATAGATGTGCACTTTCCATTCTGTTGTGCTTATGACAGACTATCGGAGTTGGATAACAACTTTTGGAGACAGTAACTGGTCCTTTTGTTGTTACTTGAATGACTAATGCTGATACTTAAATATATTTTCAAGAATCAGATCTTTATTGATATCCATAAATCCATAATTATTGTCCACTGATGACAGCAGTAGAATATGTTGCCCCTACCATACTCCCATTTATTCAGGATAAAATAATTTGTTGGCTCAGTTTGGCCAAGCCTGGACTTGTTCATAACATTTGAGGTTGCTCAAAGCGTTTTGTTGCAGTGGTGAAAACCATGTATCAGTTAAGATGTCAGATTGTAATGATAAAGCTTAGTTGATGATTTCAATTTATTTGGTAATTTCCAGCAATGAAGTAATGTGAGCACCTCAACCCAAGCAGCAAATGACAGGGGTCACTAAATGGCATCAGCTAATGCAAAAGAAGTTCCAAAATTTCACCATGTGGAGTGCCTTTCAGTGGACATCTAAGTGGTACTAATGTTTCTCTATGTTGGTTGTCTGTGCTGCTTCAGAAGACTTGAAGTAACAGCACCACCATGTTTGACATTATCCTTAATATCTTTTACAGTGTGAGCAAACTTAGCTGCCTTGAACAGCCTCTCTCTCTCTTTTTTTTATCTAGATTTTCCTTTAAATGTATTAGTTTTTGCAGTGCTTTTGGACCCACTCTTGGAATATTTATGAAGGTTTGTTAGAATTATTGCCATAGTACATATATTGCAGCCATTTTCTGAAATAAGTACTGACATTAGTGGAAAATATTGAATAACTGCTATTGGGTATAATATCAATAGGGCAAATTTTTCTTCATTTCCTGTAACCCATAGCAACCAGTCTGCAGTTAGCATTCACTGATTTACCGCAGTTTGGATAATAAAAGCAAACCTCTCATTGGTTGCAACAGGTTACTCTACACATCACATCAGTCTTTTCCAGTGATATATTGCCAGATAGCTACCAACAAACGTCAGTTTATGAAACATATAATAGTACACTTTTTTTTTCTTTTTACATTTTACACAAGTGTGTATTTGTAAATAAAGGTTTGTTTTGTGCATGTTATTATTATTCACGACTCCCTACATTTTTTTCATATGGATTTCTACAGAGTTTAGTATTTAGACATAAAAATAATTTTATTTTCTGCTGAGAGTACATGATGTTTAGGGACGTGTGCATTTTTAATTTAATTGCTTCTCTTGCAGCCAAAGTAAAAAAGATGAGCTAGGAACATGCAGTAGAAATTTCCAGAGAGGCTAGGGAAATATACTCCCTGTATTTCTACAATAGTCATTTACTGCCTTGTAGGAAGGTTCTGCCTATTTTTACTACATTACTCAGCAGGCTTTTATACAGCATCTTATTCTGAGAGGCTGCAGTGAAATTACCAGATCTAAAGATATCTCAGAATCCCTAATGCCATCCTCCTCCGCTCCTTGTTTGCAGTTTTCCTGGGGTAAAAACGTCTGCTCCATTAGGAACAGTGCTTTGTACACATAAATACCTCCCTGCTGTTATAATCGACCCTATAGCATATCTCTGTTTAGGAATAGGGGCTACAATCACTATGTATGACATAAACTGGAGACACTAAAGTGGTACTAAGGGCAATATCATAGGACTGGGGGATTGCGCCGAGTGGGAGATTGTATGTAGTTTAGTAGAATGTAATAATTAATTTTTTCTTAAAACATGAAAATTTGGTAGCAGTATTACTGATATTTTCCATATATTTTGTTCTGTGATTAAATGCATGGTGGCTTTCAGAAAATTATGTCCCACTAATGTCTTGGGAAATATCTGGATTTACATGTCAGGGAATTTTATCGACAGAATGCTTGGTGCTGTAGGCCACACCCACTTACTGGCCACACCCCTTTATTACATTTACAGATCAAATGTTAGGTTCAACATTTGAATATTAGAAATGTTTATTCTTTATCTCCCTGATCCCCTTCCTAGGAGAAAGAGGCACCTTTCCATCTGGCACTAGAAATACCTAATGCAATCTCTGTTTAAGCCACAATCTCTTTTTGTCACTGGAAACAATCTGGGTTAAAATCACTCTATCCTATGGGAAGCCTAGCCCTTGTAAATAACAATTATATGGAACAGTAATCTATTGTATAAAGCTGGTATTTGCTTATTTATAAGGGAATATACAACATGCATTTTTTTTTTTTTTGCATTGAAACAATTTGTAGACCATTTTTTACAAAATTCCAGCCCCCATCTTTTACCATTTCACTTGCTTGCATGTTATTGGATACCATTGCACTTCTGATCAATCAGTTGTATGTACATTGAACGTTCTAATCTTTATCTTACCAAATGATAGGGAGAAAAAAAGAACATTGAACTGGTTTTACCAGATTGTCCTTCATTTGTTCCCATCCTAACTGGGCTAGTCCCTGCAACACACACAAACAGATGGTAGCAGCAGTTACAGCCAGAGAATGAGAAGTATTTACCTAGAGGGCATTTAGAATGCTGAGTTTATGGTGTCCAGTGAATAGAATGATTGAATCAGGGCAATCAAGTGAAGAGCATTCTGTTGAAGGTTGACTGCTAGTGCTCATTCGTTTTCTCTGGCCAGTGGTTTCATTATATGCTTCGTTGTTATGAAAATCCAGCAGCAGTGTAAGGAATCCGGGGAAAGAATGGAAAGGGAGGGTCACAGGGCAGAAGTGATAGTTGGTTTGTCTAACCTGTGGGCTGCCATCAAATGTTACTGTCTATTTTGGAAAAAGACCTATTCTTGTAGCACGCTATGGCTTATGTCACATTGGAGACTAAAGACATTTCTTCATTCATTTGAGGTATTTGCTCATGAAGCCAGTCTTTGTCAATGTTTTGTTAATTGGTGACATTTGCTGGACAGCTCTGTAGTGATCTTTCTCATGTAAATAACTAAATCCCTCCATTCAAACTACAGTAGCTGAATGGTGTTTAGCTGTAGGGAGTTGTAGTTCTTTAGCTGCAAGTGGAGAGAGCTGCAGGTCAAGCATTGCTGACAGTGACCAGTTATAGTTTCAGTTCTGTTGACTGATTAATCAGAGAAGATATTAGATGCTTGGGTAAGGAAAGCCTTACCTGTACTGTTATATATTTGTGATATTTGTAAAAGAAGACCACCTTATAGTTCTAATACCAGTTTTATTTTTATTTGCCCCCACACCCTATATTTCTGTTCAATGTCTGGAGATCTTTGTTACATTTTAAAGCATGTAAAAATAGCAATACGGCACAAATTAAATTAACACTTGCCAATTTACAGCACACTCAAGACCTTTTAAAATGTTATTGTAAGCTTCCTACTTTTACTCTAGTCATTTTCACTTTTGAATTTTTAAGGACTTGTTTGGTAGTGTTTTACTCTCTAGCGCCTCCTCTAGCTCACTGAGGGCGAGCAAGTTCAGAAGCAGAATTTAATGTAAAACTGCATCTGACCATGCTCACCACAGCAAATTTTTCCTTGTGCTTTCTTTGGCTTGTGGCCTGATGACTGAGTCACTTGCATTATACTACTTGAAACCTTTCTGCAGGCCATTAACCACTTAAAAATCTTCTATTGATGTATGTTTGATTTGACCCCTTGGTACATGAAAAGTGCAAGTGGAGCCATGTAAGGTGTTTTCGACACATTAAAAAAAAAAAATGCATAAAAATTCTTACGATGTCAGTGGCTTTAGCTAGGATCACTCTAGTGTTTTTTACTTTTCAGCTGATTTTCTCAGAAGAGACTCGGTGACTTTTCTGAGAAAAAGCCACCCGTAAAAACATTTGTAAAATGCTGGTGTTTAGCCACTTTTGTGTAACGTGTTAATGCTAAAATCCCAGAACCAGTGCTTTTTTTGTATATTAATTGCAGTATGTCAAGCAGCTGTAACTATAGGATAATTTGTAGAAATGATCCCATGCTGTCCCCTGATTGTGAGGACTGTTAGAAGTGTATTCCCCTCTTGACCAATGTTAGGTTAATGAACCACAATACACCTTACTAAATCCTGATTAACATTGTTATCCCTTTTAAGAAGGCTTATCTAAATCTTTGTGTGTCATGTGTTGATACATTTAGTTAAAGAACCGGTTATGGCCAAAAATAAAAAAATTCCCTTTGCATTGGCATGGCTGTTATTCCTACATAGTACTGGTTTAAATGTTTTTCTTTGAAGCTAAATTCCTGGTTGAATTATTTTGTGAGAGACAACACAGCCAGATAAGAAATAAAGATTTCCTTAAAGGAGACCTAAAGGGAAAATAAAGTGTTAAACAAACTTACCTTATATTGAGATGAATTGTTACAGTCACAGAATGAACTGTGCTGTAATTACCCGGCACCAGATGCCTACTTCACAGCGCACAGGCTGACAGAGAATTCAGCGCAAAGCTCCTCTGACTTGGTTCACTGGCCTCACACATCAACACGCTCATTGCGGGGAGTGTTCTTATTGGCTCCCGCAATGAATGTGATGACGTTTAAACCGTTTTTCACGGCCGTAAACCAAGTGGGAGGAGCTTTGCTTTGGCTTCTCTGTCAGCCTGTGCTCTGAAGTAAGCATCGGGTACCGGGTAATTACAGCACAGTTCATGCTGTGACTGTAACAAATCATCTCAATACAAGGTAAGATTTTTTTTTTTATACTTTTTTTTTTTTCCATTTAGTTCCCCTTTAAAATTCTATAGAGTTGTAAGTACACAGTAGATGTCAACATCTTCTCCTATATATATGTAACATGAAATAACTTATTTTTTTATTATTTCCATTAAAAATACTGTATTCAATGTTGTATATTAAATGCAAAATAAAGAGATATTAAAACAAAAAAAAAGGAATTCAACCTTATATAAAGTACTGCATATGAATATCTGCAATGCCAATTCAAATAGCATTTTTTTTTTATTGTTATTGGTCCTCAAAAGAGTCAGAGTTTATTAATGTGTGTACTACAATATACTTCCTATATGGAACAGCACAGTCTTCTACTGGACTAATGTTCACTTTATTTTTCCTTTTCTCTGTTTTCCTCTTTCTCTACTAGATACAGAACCTGATACTGTAGAACTTTAAGGAAACAAAATGGAGTTTTATGAGTCAACTTATTTTATTGTTCTGGTCCCATCTGTGGTCATCATGGTTATCTTCCTCTTCTTCTGGCTCTTCATGAAAGAGACCTCTTACGATGAAGTTCTTGCAAAGCAAAAGAAAGACCAGAAGCCCCCTCCCACTAAGATAGATAAAAAGAAAACCGATAAAAAAAAGAACAAGAAGAAAGACACCCAAAATGGCAACCTTCACGAATCGGACTCTGAAACAGCCATACGCGACTTTGACTTGGGTGATGCCCTCTCCAGCGAGGAAGAACATGTGGTCCCCACCCCTATTGTTCCAACAGAGACATTTGTTAATATAAGGGAAAGGAAGAAAAAGGATAAGAAACAGTCAAAAACCACAACAGAGGAGCAAAGTAATAAAGAAATCAATGGAACAAAATTCCCAGCTAAGAAAACGGAAAATGTTCCAGTTACTAAACAGCCAACTCCTCCGCTAGATGCTGCAGTATCCAAAAAGAAGTCTGGACAGAAGAAGCTAAAGAATGGAAGAGGTATGTTGTTTTTAAATTAAAGGAATTTGTAATCTACCAGCATGTGATCAACAGATTTAGTTCTTGTCATAGAAATATGACTATGTAAGATGCCTGATGACCTCACATGTGGAGGTTCTAGAGTGGTAAATTTTGTGGGAAGGGGTCAGGTCACCGGTAATCTAGAGAACAGCTATGTAGGGGCTCAATTTAGGCTAAAATGGGTTCTTAGAAAAGTGCCTTATGCAGCGGGTAAATTAGCAAGAAGTACTAGGGTTCTGTTTTGTGTAAGCTTGAAAACTTGAATTGACAATTAAACACTGACTGTTTTAATCCCCATTTCCTCATTATTACAAATCCAGTGCTTTTTTAAAAGTGAGAGGTTGGCTAATGTTTGAGGTAAATTAAATAGTGGAAGGGGTAATAAGATAGGTATTGAAAGTGTCACTGTTTAGTGCCCTTTAAGGCATAATTAATTGACTTCATTTTTCAGTTAAAGACAGAGCTGAATATTAGTGATTCAGTCTAATCTGAGACTGCTCACCTGATCAGAATCAACATTTGATTAGTGTTCATCCGGGAAATCTGAACTGATCTCACAGCTGTGGTCATGATTTATTGCTGCATGCGGCACATGATCCAGGTGAAACGTCTCTGCTTGCTTAATCCCAGCAGGACTTGCAGCATTGCTGCAGATGCTTCCATTCTTCCTACAGCACTGCTTATTCAGTCCTGGATGCTAAAGTCCCCAGAGGTAAATGGTTACACTTCAAGGTTTCTCCTTGCTCTCTGCGCCCCTGTACAGTCATGGCCAAACGTTTTGAGAATGACACAAATATCATATTTCACATGATCTGCCGCCCTCTGGTTTTTAATGTGTGTTTGTCAGATGTTTTTATCACATACAGAAATACAATTGCAATCATATTATGAGTAACAAAAGCTTTTATTGACAGAATGAGTTAATGCAGCAAGTCAATATTTGCAGTGTTGACCCTTCTTCTTCAGAACCTTTGCAATTCTCCCTGGCATGCTCTCAATCAACTTCTGGACCAAATCCTGACTGATAGCAGTCCATTCTTGCATTTTGTGAGAATTTTTAGGTTTTTTTGTCCACCCGTCTCTTGATGATTGACCACAAGTTCTCAATGGGATTAAAATCTGGGGAGTTTCCAGGCCATGGACCCAAAATCTCTGTTTTGTTCCCTGAGCCATTTAGTTATTACCTTTGCTTTATGGCAAGGTGCTCCATTATGCTGGAAAAGGCATCGTTGATCACCAAACTGCTCTTGGACAGTTGGGAGAAGTTGCTCTCGGAGGATAACCATGGTTAACAGAAGAGAAACAATGATGCCAAGTAGGGGTGTGCGATATGTATCGTTCACGATACTATCGCACACAGTGATTACCCGATATTGCAAAACTGCAATATCTGGTAATCGTGTGGAGCTTCCGGGAGGTGGGATAAAGCAGCCGAGCTCAGCCCACTTAGAAAGAAAAGGAGAGAGACTCACCCGCGCAGCCGCACTAACAGCTGATAGCTCATTAAAACGAAGTGAATATTCATGAGCATGAATATTCACTTCATTTTAATGAGCTATCGGCTGTTAGTGCGGCTGTGCGGGTGAGTGTCCTTTTCTTTCTAATGGTGCTGAGCTCGGCTGCTTTACCCCACCTCCTGGAAGCTCCACAGGCGCGCACAGGATTAAGCTGCAGAGGAAGAAGAGGATTATCGGCAGTAATCGTTATCGGGTAAGTAAAAAAAAA
>WMED01006897.1:0-18060 GCA_019650415.1 Pipa parva
CGCTCATTGGAAAACAATGGGACTTGGTGGGGTTTGTTTAACCAACACAAGGACATGACTGCTGTCAGTAAAGATAAAACAGAAAGCACAGCTCAACTTCAAAGATGCTCTTTATTTTAACAAATGCTGAATTTGAAAAAACTGCTATGCCAATCTAAATGTCATTTTTTGTTACATGTCCTTGGGACCAGTAATGCTTGAAAACAAGAGAATTCCATTGGCTTAGCCTAGAAGTTATTCCCATATAGTGCTTCTAAAAATGTTCTCTGAATAATTATTATTGATTTGTATTCTCTATCTTTGCAGGTTGCAGCCATATTTTATCTAAGTAATATTTTTTGTTACTGAAGTTTAGATAATACATATTAACAATGTACCCCAGAAAATATGTAAAAGATGGCTTAGCCCACAGAAAGGAAACAAGTACTTCTGGCCCAAGGCCATTCCTGTTGTATAAATTGCCATCTGTATTGGCACTAGTGCCACAAGTGTGGTATCAGCCAGATTTGTTGTGTCCTACATTTCTAACTCAGTCACTTTCTACACAGAAGCCATTTACTTGTTAACAATCATTGGCAAGCAGTGAGAATGAAGGACGTTAAACTTCAGTTTCCTTCCCTTTGGCCATCTTACATTTGTGTAGAAGTGGCCTGACCGATGGCAATTCTGGTCAGGGAAAATGGCAAAATTTGTTACAATCTAAATAAGTACTTAGTAAAGTGATACTTTCAGTTGTGGGGTTTTTTTTTCACCATTCTAAAGAGTGTTGAAAGTTATGTAGATATTTTTTGGTTTTCCTATTTTTTGTTAGTGGTTTCTTTGAGCTAAGAATCATACATGATTTCTGTCAAGTAAGGTCTGATCTGGCAGCTTTTTAGGCTATTGGAGAAAGTGGGGCTTCTACCCTTTGAATTTTGGGAAACGGAGTCCCTAGCTGTACTAATTCAGGCAATTATGAAGAGGTTTGCATGTGTTTATCAAAAATTAGAATCTTTTGTATTTAGTAATTTATAGTTAATCACCAGATCTTCAATTTTACTAAAGACACATTTAAAATAAACTAGAGTTAAACAGAATCCTATACTTAAAAGGCTGAACTTGTTAGTGTAATATATACTGTATATATATAAAAAAAAGGCACAATGGATTTCTAATTAGTTTTCTAACTCATCAATGAAGTTCACCTCTAATTCACAGTTCCCAATGCAGCATGTGTATATTATAAGTATCCAAATTAAAAGCAATGATTTGTCAGTACTATTAGGTTCATGCATGCCAACATCACACTTTAATTGGAAAGTCAAATTAAATATTTAATGTTCAAACCTGAAAAAACACTTCCTTCCCAAACCTATCTACTTAATCCCAACATCAAGTGAGTTTCAAACATTAAAATAGGAACAAATAACTTCATGATCTGTCTTTGCTTGCACATATCATTTGGAAAATATAGGTGCGGACAAACATGTTGAATTTCAAAGTTGTTTTCCTCAGCTTTACACGCTTCTCTGGGATGGGTTACTGTGTGGAGGTTTTAGTTGGATGCACATTCCACTACAAACATCTTAGAAGCATATTGTTATCTGGCAAATTATGTTTAAGCCATTGTTCGACAAACAGTTCAAGTCTAGTTTAACAGTTTGAACTTTTGTTCTTTCTAGAAGCTTCACTGAATGTGAATAACATGTCAGTGCAGTCTATTTTCAGGGTTATCTGACAAACTTTTTTTTTTTAACAACTTATTTTTTATAGCACTCATGCAATTAGGAAAAGGGTGAACAAGGTCCTCCATGACCCCAACCATCTTTATTGTGCTTCCTCAATTTTTGAAGGTCTGTGGTGGCAATGCTTTACCATGACCTTATTCTATTTAATGTAAAGGGTGCCATGCATATTGTGTTCTAGTCATATTTTTACTTACGGTCCTGCTACAGAATCTTACACTGAAATAACTATCATACTATTACTTAACTCTTTGTTTTACACATAGGTACATTGCAAATATAGGCATGGTGATTATGCAGCAATAACAGTACTGATGCATGAAAGTATCGGATTGTGTGCAGGAAAAAAAAAAAGAAACACCAGGCTGTAGTGTATAAAGGGCAGTATAAACTATCACAGAATGGGCTCTAGTGAGAACAATAGAAATTGCACAATTTGTCCTGTACTAATTCTCTGTTTGGGTGTTGCCATTTGATAGGACTCCCCCTGATCTAGCAACTGGGTCTTGAATTACATTCTACTAACTGAAGCCAAATATTTAATTACACCCATGCTTATGTGTTAATATACTTACATTTAAATAATTGTCTTGTACTCAGTTTACTGAATATTGACCTTCCCATAACAAGATCATACTAAGGAATAGTAAAAATCTGCTTTATGTTCATTAGATTCTTTCATAGCTTGCGTGATTGCCTCTAAGGTGATTCTGAGTTTTAAATTTCTCCCTTGAAGCAGGAGTGTCATGGCTAATTGTCTTAGTGGATGTGCTTTTCTTACAAGTGTACAACACACACAAGAATAAGAGTTGTGATGTAATCAGTGTACTGGGTTTACCTAATAAGGCAAGAGATAACAATGCTAACCTACTGTTCCCTGCATCAGCAGATCAAAACTAAGCTGTGGGTGCCATTTGTGTTGACAGCTTAAATCTCAATTTAATAAATGTGCCTTGTTCACTACTGAAGAAAGTGTGCAAAAACATAAAGAATTAAAGAGAAAATGTATACCAATTATGTCCTATGATAGATGTTTTATGTCATCATTTAATATAGATATTAAATTAAGAAGAACATAATAGATTTCAAAATGTATTTATTTCATCCAAGGGAACAAAGAATTTGTGGGTACAATTCTGAAACAAAATATATTTCTATGGAACAGATGGCCATAAAGGTATGAATATTTAATAACCTTAGAAACAGAAGTTTGAATTTCATGCAAGAGGTACAAGTTTTCACAAATTAAGTCAAAAAACAAACTAGAAAATAACTTTGAATATTTGAATTGCTTTATCTACAAAAGAAAAATAGAATCTAAAAACAAGTATTTGAAAACAGACATATGGCTGTGCTGTAAAATCTCCAGGTTGACCTTTTCTTTAAAAACAGAAATGGCACAGAAACTACAAATATCCACACCAAGCGTGTTAGTTTGGCTGTTGCACAACACTGGAAGGAAAAAGCAACAAGCAAGATTTTCCCAGTATCACCAACTAAGGGGGTAATTCACGGTAGTGCGAAGTGAGGTGCGGAGTCTGATATGACTGATGTCTGCATGCAGGACATCAGCATGCACATATCAGTGAGCGCTTTAAAGGGATTCCAGACTCGGCAAGGTGACTCTTTTGGTCTCGTCAAGACTGGAATCCCTTTAAAGCGCTCGCTTATGTCCGCGTGCAGGACATCAGCATGCGCATATCAGTAAGTGCGAATTGAGGCGAGGACTCCGCATCTCACTTCGCACTATCGTGAATTACCCCCTAAAAGTTTGTTTTTGCCAGGACAAAAGAAATTTATAAGCTGTGAAGCCATAAAGAAGTGAAAAAAAAATTACCATTAAGCCCATATTTGTGCTGCTAAATTCACATTTGAAACCATACTACCTTGTTAAAAAGCTTCAGAGAAATTCTGTTAAATAACATGCAAATCCTTTTTTTTTTAATTCTGGAATTCTAGAAGAAATATGTGCTGCAAAGGTATCTTTGGGACCAAATCATGCAGTTGGCTATAAGCTTAACATTGCACCATTACATTACTTATACACTATCAAAGATGTCAAACCTGCAGTCCTCAAACTGGTTCACAGATTTGCATCTCATGCTTAGTCAGAATTATTAAAGGAGAACTATAGTCAGATTACATCTTTACATATACAGTACTAGACCTTAGTGAGAAGTATTTCTCCCCAGTAGATGTTTCATCTGAAGCTGATTGATTTGTAACAAAGCACTAATAAACCAGGAAGTGTGTGTGATATAACTGCTAGACACAAGAAGAAAAAGCTGCCCGACCTCATTAGCCATGCTTTGTTTGCATTCCTGGAATGCAGGAGATTAACTTGTGCGCAGGCATTACATTACACAAAAATGTCCAGAGGAGGGTACTCTTTCATGGAAAACTGACTCATAGAGGTCACACACACACACACACACACACACACATTTCCTGGTGCGGGAGTTTTCCATTGCTGCTTCATCTGAAGCAGGGTAATTTATTATACATCTACTAGGGAGAAACGCTTCTCACTAAGGTATAGTACTGCATATGTAAAGATATAATCTGACTATAGTTCCCATTTAACCACTTGCTTGTGTGTACAGGCATTACACAGATAATACCCAGTCATCATTCAGAAAGCAAAGAAAGGAATGTTACAAAAATGTAAAACATACTTTATTTTCAGAACGTCAGTAAATGGATCATTAATAAATGGCAAGTTCACACATTATTGTGCTGAAAATGGTTATATTATTAGGCATGGATGGGTCAGCATTAAGAATGTTATGTTTTGCTTTATGGTAGAGACTGCTCTTATAGATGAAGCAGCAAAAAACTGTTCAAAATAAAAAAGTGCTGATTATAGAAAGTTCAAGTTAATTCAGCTGTTATTTTTTGGGGAAGGCAATATATTTCTGTGTATTCATTATTTTCCACCTATGGGAAAAGGCTCCATTTCCAGCTAGAATGGTGCTGCAATTTACATTTATAAAAATATGCTTTCTGCACTTTCAATTCCTTAAAGTACATATGATCAGATATTTGACTCCTTCCAATAAAGGGTCTTTCTGCCATATCAATAGCAATCTGTCTTTTCAAAAAACCCTAAATGCTAGGAATCTCAGTGTAAAGCAACAGAGAATTGTTTAGCAGAAAGGGAGAATACATAAAAAGAAACATACCTTAAAAGCAATGTCAGACTCATATTTTGTCAATGCATTTTAAATAGGGATAAAATCCTCCAAACAACTCATCACAAGCAGAGCTGCTTGGGTTACTTTGTAGCCACAGACAAAATGTCACACATTGCCACTCTCCTTAGGTTTTAGAAATATACATCTTACCAAGATCAGTAAATACATTTAATTACAACCTAAAAGGAATGTTATAATACATTTGGTATTAATAGTTGCTGAAACTTTTACTAAGGCCTCATTCACACGCATTTTTTTTTTTTTTTTTTGCAATTATAACACAAAACACCAAGTAGGGTACTATTTCCAATTATAGCACCACTCCTTCAAAGTGCATCCGTCAGTCAAACACCTTATAGACTGTTACAACTCAAAGTAAAAAAAAACAAAACAACATGCACAAAAAAAAAAGCATAGATACATCATTTATTTCACACATTACATATTTCAAGCCTAGTGGCCCTTTACTAAGTGCCCTTTTTGGTGAATATTTGCAGCATGTCAGAAAGCAGATGGATAATTGGATATGGAATGTACAGCAAACAGTATAGTGAATGTTGGGTTGTGGACACCACAGAAAACAACATGAAGTATTTTCATGCAAGTAGACTGTTCATTTGAAACAGACTGAAACACATGCAATACGCTAGAATGAATGAGGCCTGCACTTTAGGAAATTCTTTTCTAACAGGTTGTTTGATTTGTGTAATTCCTTAGCTCCTTTTTTTTTTTTTGGAGAACCATTAGATCCAAGTCTTAATGGGTAATTTCTAACATTGCATTGAAAGTAACACATTTCAGTAATTCAAGTATGTGCTTTTTTAGTTTTGCTTTTTTTTTTTTTAATAGGTAAGATAGAAACAACATAATTTTGCTGTGCTGTAACACCAAGACAAATCACAAGATAACTTTACATGCAGGTTTCTACTCTGTAAAACAGGTAAACAAGTGGTGATTGATGTAAAACACATTTTAAATGCGGCTATGGCCACTTGGAATGTAATCCACTTAAAGATCAATTATAAACAGGGAAACAGAAACATTCTTTTACTTTTTGGCTAAGCATTGCTTTTACAAATAGTCAGAAAATAGTTCCAAGATCATTCCTTCATTCTGATAAAGCTGTCAATTTAGTATGTCAGAATGAAAAGGAATGGAACTAAAACAATATACGTTTTGATATTTTACTAATTTCCCTAAAAACAATAATTGATATAATATACAACTGTTTTTCTTGTTTTGTTTACCTGCTTATAATAGTAGTATTTAATTATTTGTGGTTTAAAAGCAACCTGTTCAATATTCAAGCAAAGGCTGTAAATGTTTTCATTAAAAAATCTATTAGTTTGTTATTTAAAGAATGGCACAGCTACTGCTAATCAAAATTGCAAGAGGTAACATGTATCTATATTTTGTACATGTTGCTTTATAAAATGCACATGTGCGGATTTCAAAGACAACATTTTTCAGAACGCAATTTTATTTCCAAGTTGCAACTCTATCTTTCCGATAACTATCCAGGAAAGTATGAAAGTACAGCTATAGTGTTGACAAAAAAATAAAACAACTTTTGTATCGGTATTGTCTATATGAATCAGCTTACTATTCTCCACTTAAACTACGTGTTTTAAAGATTTTTTTTTTTTTAAATAGCATTATTTATGAACAGCAGCAGTCTTTTTTTACCCATTTCAAAGCTGGAATCCGTTCCAGACATTTACTACATTAATTAGCCTAAGATTATTTTTTCAAATTTAATATCAATGTTTCCAGTTATGGTTTTAAAAACATTTGCTCCATGTAAGCAATCCAGTTTTTCAGAAAGTGGCTATAATAATAACAGACATATATTACTAGATTGGGGGAATTTTCAGTGCAATATTTTGCACACATCCAGCCCCCACCTATGGACAGGCCCAGAAATAGCTTTAATTTAATGTCACAAGTATCTTTGCAAACTGAATTTTTAACTTAATTGCTCACTTGAACACATGTTCATATCTGCAAGCCTATGCAGTTCCACGTTTTTATCACAAAACACCAATGTTAATAATGTCACTAACCTATCAGGCTGATTGAAGCATATTCACTGCACAATAACCTAAATTACTAGCAGCCATGAAAAAACTATATTACAGTGTTCATTATTCCAAGAACACACCAAAACATTAGTGTTCATAACAAGAAATAGCTTTTGTAAAGAAATGTTTTAGTAAAGCAATAAACACATACCAGTGATTTTAGGCTTACCTATATATAATATGACTTATGTTCTAGAGAAGCTGCAGTACTGCGCAAAGCAGCAAAATGGTTTAATACCCTTAGATGGAATGTCTGAAATGCAGAAGATATTGACAACCAGGGGGTATTCACAAGATTGTATAATTTTACGAGCTCATATTTTCGTTAAATGAAATCCTGCAGGAACATAGATATATTGTGTAAAAGTGAATGTAAAAGTAGAAAGTTAACACCTCAAGATTGTCAACACAGAAAATACAGATTAATGGAAAAAGCCAAGTTTCTCAATCAGCCATTCTTCAGTGAGGTCTTCAGTATTTCTGATCTCAAATACCTACAAATTAAGGACCACAAAGAAACACATTTAACATGCCATATTTAACAATAAAGGATTTAGGTTTACATTAATATAGCAGATCATTGTTGTCAACTAGGTAAAAAGTCATTCATCACATCAATTTTCATAAAACAGAATACATCAGAATCAAACCTTTAGGAAAGCAAGGATTTGAAACAAAGATTTTTAGCTGTTGTTGGACTGCAGCACTTATAATATGCTGATTAAAAGAAAACTAAAATAATTTTGTATTTGGTGCCAGGTGAGGATGGGGCAAACAAATACATTTATCTAACAATATTTTAGTCCACCTTCATCATTCAGCTTGTCAATCCATGTGATCTTAGACTTGGAGACTGTAACATCCTGATCTGATCTTCAACCTGCCTTCTATTCTTTATGGATGGTACAAACATTGGCAAATGTACTACTAATACATAATACTGCTTCTGTGCATATGCACACTGGAAGAAAGGAGGGAAGACAGGATTGCCAGCATCATCTGTATTGGCAATAAGGAAGAAGGAGGTGGCTTAAAACATCATTAGGTAAGTTTGATTGCCAAAAGCTCTCCCCGCTTCAAATACTAAAAAGAAATTCATAAAAATGTGACATCTCTTGCCAACCCCTTTTTTTATGCATTATTACAAAAATGTCCCAAACCATTAGTAAAAGAAAAAAAATACGATTTACCATCATTACTCTCCTTACCCTATACAAGTCCGGGATGGGCCTTTGCTTTTTGTAAAGCCTTTGATACTACAAAGTCCATAAAAAAAGGCCTTCACCCAAAAAAGTAGTCCAGTTCAAGGACATAGTCACCTTTCTTGATTCAGTGTCAACAAGAGGGTCTTGTTCCACCACTGCAGAGCACTGCTGAAGTAAAATTGATTAGAAAAAGTCCTTCTTCACTGGTCCCATGACAACCGAGCCATTTATATAGCTGTGGATTCTACCCGATGGAGAAATACCTAATAGATATCTATTTTGCAGCTCCCAATTTGGTAGAACTTGCAACTACATAAATAGCTGGACATCCAAACAACTTTTGTAAGCCACAGGATCAGCAAATAAGAAGGGCATCTCCAGCCTTTTTTTGTTTTTATTTATCAGTAACTCAAGACCCTATGGAACAGAGTGGACCAACAAAGATGAAGATGCGATTACATTGGACTACGTTTGGTAGGGTATGGGAGGGGTCATGGCTTTAGGAAGGGGGTAAGTGACTTTTCTCCTCTTGGTCAGCTGTCTAAGCTCAAAGGTGGTAATGGGGAAGTTAATTTTTAACTCTTGCCTTAAAATATTTGTCCCCATCCTGCTGGGTAATGGACAGAGGAATGGAGAGGGGATTTGAAGCCCCTCCCTTTTGATATAGGTCCCCAGCCTCCTGAAGTATCCCCCATCGTCTGCCATTGCCCTTAACTAAATAGAGTGACAGTGAACTGAATGCAATAGTTTGTATTAACTTGACAGCTACAGTACTTTTGTGCTTACATATAATTTGTTTTGCCTACTCTTTATCCAACATGTTAGGTCCTGCATTTCTTCATAGCAGAGATAGTGGCTATCTTTACAACAGAAATCAATACCAAATAGTACCTAAAGCTATCAGAATCCATTCATTTTTTTATCAGTATAGATTGGCAATATATGCATATAGCCTGAGATTTTTACAAGGCAAAATTTATGTAATTATTCATTTTATAAACACGGCAGTAACAAAAACGTAAAACTGCTTTTCACATTTAAGAAATTAATTTAGACTATTTCCTGTTTCTTGTATTCATTTCAATTTGGCAACTGAGTCTGTTTAGTCATTTGTTACTTTAAGGGGATAATTCAGGAATGATCGAACTTACCTTGCGATGCTTCTCACCAGTTCACCGAGTCAGGTACGCGCTCCCTGGCCTCCTGCAAGTGGAGATCAGTGAACGCTTTAAAAGGTACTTGGGCTCGGCGAGACGACTCGAGTGGTCGCGAGGTGAGCCGAAGTACCTTTAAAGTGTTCGCTAATCTCCGCTTGCAGGAGGCCAGGGAGCGTGTACCTGACTCGGCGAACTGGTGAGAAGCATCGCAAGGTAAGTTCAATTGTTCCTGAATTATCCCCTAAATGTTTGAGATTCTCTCTTTTAATTTTTATTGTGTGCCACGTCCAAATGTCTGCCATTTGTGCAAATTACAGACAATATAATTCACAAAAATTCTATTTCACCTTTATTCCTATTTTGTGCTCTTCTAATAAAATAAATTACAAAAACTGCTATCTATAAAATATTAAAATGATATCTAAATGGAACTTGTCCTTTAGGACGATAATGTCTATAATACTCTTGTTCCATACAAACTTTATTTTTTGCAAAAGAGTCACCTTTGTGAGTTCAGCAGTCTGAACAAGCTTGTTTTTGCTTCCTGCATACATCATCTGCTGTTCTGGTTTACATCCTGTGTGGACAGACAAAAATTAGTTGGCTTAAAATATTAAAAAAACACAAAACAAAAAAAAACTACTAACAAACACTTACACTTGGTGACATATCAACACAAATGCCCTTTCTAATGTAAAATTCTGCCCTAATACAAATATATATCAAGTATTTTATTTATTCATACTATAAATTAAATGACGTGCCCACATTCCTGTATTGTATGTATGACAATGTAAAAAAACTGTTTATTTAAATCAGGGATGTCAAACTCAAATACGCAATGGGCCAAAAATAAAAACTTGGACAAAGTCCTGGACCTTGATATTTATTGACAAAAATGTCTACAAGTTGACGGAGTTTTTCCTTGTCATTGAATATAATGATGTGCCTTTTTTAATCAGAAGTGTCCTTACATTTATGAACAGATATGCTGCTTCCTACTTTTCTTGAAAGCTTCTGTTTTCCACCTTTCGTTTGTTAATTTTTTTGAGGGGTGACCCAAATGTGACTGGTAGCATGAGGTCGCTAATAAATGTCAACAGAGGAGGTGGGAGGCACTTTTGGGTCCTGATTGATACACCAACACACCATTGTGGAATTTGTAGTATTAGCAGTACCATGTGCTGCCTACCAGCAGTCCAGCTCTAGTAGACATTTTGTATTTTTTCACATGCCAAATATAATTACACTGCGGGCCACAATTAGACACCCCTGATTTATATTATTACTGCTTACTTGTAGACTGACAATTGATTGGTACTTCTATAGTCTATTGTTTTATTTTTGGTAATGCCTTGCATTGTGTGTGTTGGGGATATCTGCATATAAAAATTGATGAATGTAAGTAAGGAAGTGGGAATAGAATTGTGAATGTGCTTGCTGAAGTAAAGTCACCACTCTTTGCAACAATTTACTTGTAGCACAGACAATTCTGCCAATTCACACCAAAATGTGTGTAGTCAGGCAAATAGAGCAGTCCATATTGTAGTTAATTCAATCTAAACAGATGTATTGTCATGAAATGATGCCATCATTACCATAAGCAACTTACTAACAATATGCATACGTTTAGACATATTCTGGTCACCAGTTGTTTTTTACATTCATTTTAATGGCAAACAATTCCTATTTTATATTGGTACTTCGTGACCATATTTTCTAAACATTTTAGAGAAAAGTGTAACCAGAATTGTAGCACAAACCCTGCCATACCTGTCATAAGCCCTCCCATAAGCCCACAATTTGTCAAATGTCATCAGAAGTCAAATCTGCAAATTCACAGCAGTACACAGTACACATGAGTTCCCAAGCGTTGTCCCATTCTTTAATTACATTTGAGACCCCTGACAGTTTAGCTTACTATTTCTATCGATTCAATAAGACCCATGCATAAAGTAAAGTTTTTAGCCTAAACCTTTGTAAGACTCTCTTGCCCTTTAAGATTTCAGTGTACATTTAATTTCAGTCTTGTAAATAGAAGTATGTCAGTTCAATGGATACACACCTAATGGACTAGAGAAGATAAAACACAATGGATAGGAAACTCTGCCATCATCATGCTGATACTTGTAACTGTATACTATAAATGTTTAGAAATGTTAAGGCAAATAAACAACTGTTTAAAATGTTATAGTTATCAAGGTTGGAGAAAATGACTAATAAATATATATATATATAAAATTATTATGTAGAAATGCATCATCAATCATCAAAACCTTGAGCATAATGCTGACAGATTTCATTTGGACCAATAGCCTGTGGTATGAATCTGACCTAACTGACAAAATTTGCATGTATATGAAAAATTGATCCAAATTCCAGTAGAAATATGCAAAACTCACACTGGAGATTGTAAGCCTATACTGAAGTTCATTTATGCATACAACTTGCTCAAACAGAATGAAACTGTTTTTATTAACTATATAGGGGTTAAGTCTAGGGTAATTAGGAAGGGGGAGGTATTCACATTAGCAGATTTTCAGCTGAGTTTTTTTTTTTTTTTAAATTAAGCTCATTATTGTCTATGGTGCAAAACACAATAACTTGTGTGGGTTATGCCACAGGAAACAATGGATACTGTTTTTCCAATTCAGTTGAAAATCAGTTAGTGTAGTCTTAAGCTTCAGTGCTTCGGCAATCAGAAAACATTGAGGTCGATGTAGAGAGAAGGGCAAGTGCTGGAGCCTAAGGCTAGGTTCACACTAGTGTATTGTGCTGAAAGTAGGATACATTAGAGCAGAGGTCCCCAACCGCCGGTCCGCGGACCAGGACCGGGCCGTTGGGGTTTTTCAGCCGGTCCACGGCGCCGCTGACACCTAGCTCTGCGGCCCTGCGCCTGGTCAGAGCACGCAATAATGTTCTCTGCCGTAGCCATGACAGCTCACAGCTGTCACAGCAAAGAACATTATGCAGGACGGGGCATCGGGCTGGTCTTTGAGACGCAGCCAGCACAGCAATAACCTGTTACACAGGACGGGACGGGGCGGCAGGCTCTCCTCACTGACTCGCCCCCGGCAGAACATATTATGTGGGGCGTGCTGGGGCGGGGCAGCAGACTGGCCTCATTGACGCGGCTCCGGTATTAAGTATGTAGCGCTGCTAAGCTCCCCCCCTCCATAACCACGCTCCCATATGACCAAAGGTCCACCCCTGCCCCACCCCACCGGGCCATGGAAAACTGGCCTTGCTTAAAGCCGGTCCCTGGTGCAAAAAAGGTTGGGGACCTCTGCATTAGAGAACGTTTTTCTGTATTGTCGATATTTGATCACCAGCTACTGAAAGGACAATACCGAAAAATATCCTCCAATGTATCCTACTTTCACTTGATTTTGGCTGAATCTTTTCCTAATTTCAAAAGGATTTTCTTTATAGGCAAAGTTTCATAGGCATTTTTTCCTTGCCTTTTTTGCTATTACAAATGTCATGTGTTTGAAAACGCAGCACATTTTTACGCTGTGTGTGATAGCAATTGTTAAATTACTATTGAAATTAATATAGTCACATAAAATACACTGCAATCCGTGTGCCCAAAAAAATATAGCTGGTAGTGTTCTAGCGTAATACGCTGCACATGATACACTAGTGCAGTGGTTCTCAACCTTTTCATTGCTGTGACACTTTAGTATAATTCTCCGTGATTTGGCGACCCCCATTTATTAATTATTATTGGGCAACAACATTAAATTCTTATATTTGCAATGGTCTTAGGCGACCCCAGGCAAATCATCATTCGACCCCAAATGGGGTCGCGACCCACAGGTTGAGAACCGCTGCACTAGTGTAAACACTTTCCTTCCATCACCATTGTTCTCTAAGGATTTTCTCTGGCGTTTTTCTCAGTGTATTTTTGCCAGATAATTTTTTTTCTAAATACGCTGTACACAATACACTAGTGTGAACCTAGCCTTAGAGTCTGCTCTTTGAATACCTACCCTCCCAATCACCCCTAGAGTTAACAAGACTATAGTGCTCCTTTACGCAGCTTTGCATTTTTGTACATAGAATTTTATGTAACATCCATTTACTAACACAATAAGGAGAAACAGCAAAGCTGTACAGGAAATATGACAGCTTCCTCCTGAGCCTCCCTAAGTGGACTCAGTAGCAGGTGGCTGGGGCTTAGCTCACCTGGTATCTGCTTCCTCTTAAACTGTTGGCAGGTCCACTTCAAATGGTATTTACATTTGGGAACATACTGTTTATTATGCATTTAACTGAATCTGTTACAGTACATGTTTGAGGATGCTACTGATTGCATCAATCTAGGATGCACAAAATGCATGTAGGTTTCTTTTTCCTATTTAATATCAGAAATCTGGATTTAGCTATCTCGTTTAAAAGATTGGAAATTGCATTACTCATCTTAAGCAATTTCACATTTTCAGGGGGATGATTTTTAAACCCGTTTGACACCTGGTATTATAAAAGAGGTCTTTGTTGCAATCTGCATTTTCTTAGACAACTAACCATACTCTTTCCCCAAAATGTAGAAAAACATTCAAAGAGTATGGAAGCAATATTCTGATCAATTCCTTCAGTAATAAACTCAGCAGGGGGTATAGAGAAGGGAAGAAAGTCTTTTTAATACCTTTTGCACTAAAACTAGATAGAAGTATAATGAAGTATATTTTATTAAATAAATGTTCAGAAAAAGAACTTTACATATCTGTCACCAAACCAAAATAAATTTTGACAAAGGATATCGTGGCTGCCTCTCAGGAAGTTCATCTTTCAGTTCATCTGGGGAGATTCCCTTTTTTCCATAAGAAATAAAAAATAGTAATAAATAGGTTACTTCTCCTAATGCAGCAATTACAAATTAATAAAAGAGAAAGGAAGTGAGGAGATATTAAAATAGAGTTAGAGATTTTAGTGTACGATTGGGAAACATGCTTCCAGGTGCATTATTACTACTACCTTGCTTGATCTGTGACTCGGTCTATTTAGACTTCATTAAAAGGCCCACAATGCAAAAAGCAACCAATGTACATATAAAAATACTGTATATTTAAGGTGATATTTATCAAATTGCAACAATATTTTCACTGTGGTAATTAACAGTTATCACAATTTATTTACCACCTTTGTTGTGCCCATTGCTATAATGATCGTTTATGTTTTTTCTAGCAGCCACTTTAATTAAAAGGGATCCAGGAGAAAACGATAAATTGTGACAAAAAGTGACAGGGTAAAATGGTAATCACCTCAACATATTCCAGTTAAAAGAGGGGTATTAGTATATTAAAGTTTTTATTGTTTCATTAATATGCCTCTTGCTTGGCCCTTCTAAAAATCAGTATGCTCTCTATAAATTATAAAGTTTTTATTTCCATATACTTTTTCTTATGCTTAAAGTAAACTAAATCTTGATAAAATAATGGAACTAAGAAGAAAATTTTGAAGTATATGAAAGACAAAAAAATATTAAGGAGCAGGAAATCAATCTTTAAATATATAATTTTTTTAAAATTCTGTAAAATAACTGGTGTAACAATCCAAATGGGAAATCTTCACTTTGCAATAAAATACTTGTCACCAGTGATTAAACTCCTAACAAGAGATGACTATCAGGCCATCTTGTGCAGCAGGTGTTATCATTAAAAACAATGCTACAAAAAGCATTTGCACAGATAGATAGATATTATGAAGAGAGTAACAGAATGAACTAGTGTTAAAAGGAATATTCACTAGCTGACATATTCAGATTAGATTTGCAGGCCTGTTTGTCATTGTATACAGTTGTACAAATTTTTCAAGGAATCTGCTAAAAAATATATATATATATATATATATATATATATATATATATATATATAAAATTTTGCTCTGAATGATCAGAAGAGCTTTAACAGTACCAGAATAAAATAGTAACTATTTTGAAAGAGTTTATTTCTTGAAACACATCCTGCTTGTAAGCAGTTATTATTGTTACTACTACCGGTAGTTAACAATATAAATTCATTGTCCAAGTAAGTCCAAGGTCTTTTGTACAGAGGTTCCATAATCAGATTTGGGAAATTTTTACATTGAGAGTATTTCAGTAAATGCATCTGGGAAGCTGTCTGTGGAATGAATGCAATAAACTACACAAAAAGCAGTTTGTTGTAACAGACTCACTCATGTAGTTTAAGTATTAGACATGCACAGTTAAAGAGGTATGTTTAAAAAACTAACTTTTATGCTTCTATTTAAAATCTTCATTCTACAGTGCTAATAAGAAATACATAAAACAGTGTATTTCAGAGCTGTAGCAAAACCAGCCTGCTTCAGTGCTTATCAGTATTAAAAGGAAGCTAAGGCCACAAACTGATTGGCATGCTTAGATTATTATAATCAGTCATTTTTGGCAGGCAGATAGCTCAACCTGCAGCTGGCTCAGATCTCAGTTTCACAGTGCTGCTACTCCATTGCCTTATGTGCCAGCCATCTCTATGTGCCTCCCTCAGTCTAACAGCATGGCATACACAGTAGCACTGGGCCAAAGGATAGAGGGTATGGTCGGTATGAAATGGGGGACGAGGGGTGGGGGGGAATAAAAAGTAAACCAGTTAGCTTAACAAAGTTTTTTTTTCAGTATACAGCAATTATTATACATAGGTATTAACATTCATAGTTTGTAACTCACAAAACAATTTTCTGGTCTACAGTATGTTAATATAAACCCAAAAATGATCTACTGTAAAAACAACATGCATACACTACAGTTCGTTTACAGCACAAAAATGAATATTAGTTTAACTTACTTCATGTTCTTCTTCCAAAACCACCAATCTCCGGTCTTTGTCTATTTTCACTGCAGAAAACATTTTTTTTTTTTACAGTATGTAAAATAATATTAAAAATGTATACATACAGAATTAGGTTTGATACCAAACCTGTCCATTATAAAGACTGTTTTGTATAAGATTCTGGTGGTGCTATTCAATAAGCTGCCCTGTTCTAAACAAATTTATTCTTTATAATGCTATTATATATTCTTTATATAGTTGCAATTTTCAGTCTGTCTGCTGTTCCTATCTAAATATACACACTTCTGTTTTCTTCCATTTTGCCATTTGTTTGACTTTAAATTATTCCAACTATTAACTTTATTATAGTAATTATTTTATATACTTTTATGAGACTGCTTGATTAATGTAATATGTGTATTTGATTATTGATGTGCAGTTGCCTTACATGGCCTGCAACTATTCTTGAGCAATTTGCCACTTTTGGCTTGAAACGATGTACCACTGCAGAATATAGCCTATTTATTGGCCTAGTATTAAGTACAACATGTGCTGAAGTCACAGTTTTAGGCATAAAAATGGTTAAAGCTGTATTAGTCCAGTTGAATAATAAGAAAGAGGAGTTCTGTAGTATTATATGATACTTTATTTGGACTAACAGTTCATTGTATAAGACAAGCTTTCGAAAGAGATATTCCCTCTTCCTCAGAAAGAAAGTACTGCTTTGACCTAAGGAAGAGAGAATATCTCTCTAAAGCTTGTCTTATACAATGAACTGTTAGTTCAAATAAAGTATCATATCATATAATACTACAGGACTTATCTTTCTTACATTTAGGCATACTGATTTTTCAGAATAGTCATAGCAACTGAAAAACACAAGCACCTGGAGAAGAGGTTTTTGAATATTCTTAAAACTTCCTGAAACTAATTAAAATTCACTTTCAAGTGTACCTGTCACCTCAAAACTCTAATACTAATTTTGATTCTACTAATTAAATAAATGTTTTGTAATTATATATGTATTTTTAAAAATGTACCTTTATACAGCATTTCTCTTTATCATCTTCCCTGTCAGCCTGACTTTCTTGTCCTGAGATGGGTGGGCATGGCTAAATGGTTGACATAGCTCCTCCAATCAGATCCCTGCTAGATCGTGATTTAAGGGATCTGATTGGAGGAGCTATAATGTCAACCATCATTTAGCCACACCCACCCGACTCGGGAAAGAAAAGGCAGGCTGACAGGGAAGACGACAGAAAGAAATGCTGTATAAAGGTATATTTTTAAAAAAATACATATTTATTTACAAAAAGATTAATTTCATTAGTGCAACATAAATTTGTTTTAGTTTTGAGGTGACAGGTGCACTTACCGTTTCCGGAGTTGGGTATTGGGGCAGAAAAGAAGCAGGGAGATTGCATAAATTTAGCTAAATACTTTTAAAATTTAGCCAAGACTACTCCCTGCCTCATATTAATATGTTACTAAATAGCTCTGACAGACCTACTTTAGGTTTTGTACTGCCTGCTCTCCTGAGCCATGCTCACACCTTCACAAAAGTGAGGAAATCAATCAGCTTTGGTAATGTTGAATAGATTAGCAAATAATGAAATCAGTCCTTTGCTTTTCAAGTGTAATTCTTAATAACAGTTGTACTGCATTGCATTGTACATGAGAACCCAATTTAAAAATGTAAACACTTACGGGTCAACGTAACTTACAGCAAGTATTTTGGACAAATGATTTGCCCAAGATTATATTATAGGGAAAAGAAGAATCCTCTAGGTCAGGGGTCTCAAACTCGCGGCCCGGTGGCCAACTGCGGCCCTTGAGATGATAGTTTGCAGTCCCCCACTTGATCCAACACAGAGAAAGTCCTGGCTGACTCCCTCCATGGTTTGGGGAGGG
>WMED01006898.1:636-18060 GCA_019650415.1 Pipa parva
CACATATACACACACACACTGTATATATGAGAGAGACAGCAAGAAATCAGAAGGAGATAGAGAATTTAATTAGAAGAACTGTCCGGTTTAACTGCAGTGGATCAGAAATGGATTGACATGAATGATATAAACAATTTGTGGATCAAGAAAGCTGCTTCTCTATGGAGGCAAGCAAAATAAGTATTTGTAGTCCCTGCAGCAAATTAAAAAAAGCAGTTTATCTGCAGCCGCCAGTAAATAGTTTGGCTACAATTTTGTCTGTAAGTAAGAATAAGCACCGGTTCTCTAACATGCAAGTATATGGATCACAGTACATATATGGTTGGAACTACTGGTTGATATATTACATTTTGTTGAATAAATCCTTAGCAGTATACATGTATTCAATAATACCTGGGTTAAGCACTGTTAATAAGAAAAAAGGTGATCCAGAATTGAACTGATCCCTTGGAATACAATAATATAATACTAACCTTGTTAGCAGAGACAAGTCGAGTATAGGGGATAACTTTTATTGGCTAACTGAATAGATGGTTAATGCAAGCTTTCCAAACTACTTAGGTCTCTACTTCAGGCATGACAACCTAAGTAGTCTCTAAAGCTAGCATTTAATATCTATTCAGTTAGCCCAGGGGTTAGCAAAGTGCAGCTTGTGAGCCACTTGCGGCTCTTTAGCCACCTTGTTGTGGCTTGGAGCGCACCTCCAAAGCCCCGCCCGTGGCTCTTCTGATTGGCCGTCAGCAGGTCATGTGGTCGGGAGAGTGCGCTCCTCCCTCCTCCAGCGGCTCACAAAATAGTTGTCACCGCTGTAGGAGGGAGCGAAATGGCTCCTTCCTCAAGGAAGTTTGCTGACCCCTGAGTTAGCCAATAAAAGGTCTCACCTATACTTGACTTATTTCTTCTTATATCTATGGCTGACACCGTGCTACACTCTACGTACCTTGTTAGAATCAGATGGATTTTTGTTATCTTTAGTGTCCTGATTCTTATCCTTCAGAATTTTGTTTTTTTTGTCATTTTGTTCCTTTTTGACATGTGTAATTGTCTCTGTGTCAGACTGTGCACAAACCACCGACTTGTTACTGTTGTCCTCAGCATTCTTCCCACTGCTCTCAGTTTTCTCATTTGGATATGAACATTTCGGTTGTTTTTGGTTTAAATTTTCACAGCTTGACTGTGAGTGCTCATTTCGATTCATCTGGGCAGAATTTATTTCATTAGGTTTTATTATGCTTTTAGCATCTGTTTGTTTTACAGAATAGCCTTCTATATTAGAACTTCCTGGACTCTTTTTATATTCTTCATTTGGAGATTTTTCTTCATCATTCCGTGTTTGAGAAACATTCTTTGCATCTTCTGAAAAAGATGCAACATCTGAGCTGTTTTGGCTTTTGAGTTCGTTTCTAACATTACCTTCAGGGTTTTTTTGTTCACCTTTTTTGAACATGTCTGCCTTTGTAGCTGCTTCAGAGATGTTAATATTTTTCTCTTTACTCAGGCACTCTTTCATAGCATCATCTGTGCACATTTCAACATCTTCCATATGAACAACTTTATCTGTGCTTGGAATGTGGACTGTGTTTTCTGTATCTACTACAGTCTGCTCACTTCCCTTTATTACATGTGCTTTCTTAGTGCAACTACTGTCTTCAACACATATTGTGGTTGAAACAATGCCTAGGGTGGAAGATGTGCTTTCAGTTTGGTCATGATTCCCGCATGAAACCAGATCTTGGGACCCTAGCTGAGGGTTATTTTTGATAATCATCGAAGTATCTGGATTTTGTTCTGTGGCTGTAGAGTTGTTGTCTAAAATGTTATTGGAGTCTTTTTGTTTGTTTGTTTCATTTTTATTGGTATTCACATTTGTGATGGCATCACCACTGTTAGAGTTGTCATTCTTTATGTCTGATTCACACATATTTTTAGTCAGAATTACATCTTCCTTCATCGTTTCAGTATCATGTTTTTGATTTGTCTTGGACTGCTCATTCTCATTTGTTAAGTGTGCTTTGGTTTTGTCATTGTCGGCATGATGACTACCCATCAGACCTTGGGATTCATTTTCTTCTTTGGATTTTTTATGCAAGGAATCATTTTCAAAACTAGGATTAGAATAACTAAGTGATGCTGCTGATGATGATAATGAGTCAGGGTCTGAACATTTTCCTTTCTTTTTACTCTTTTTTCTTTTCTGTAACAACATAAAAACATATTATTGATATGCAGTGCAAGCATCAGTAGACAGCATTATATCTGGTGTATAACAATACCAAGTTGAATATCAAGGCAACATGCTCAAGCAACCTAACATGTGGAACTGTTGTCTACAAATAGACATATAAAAATTAGATTGTGTACCATTTCTTACAGAAAAATCAGAGAATGCTGGTTCTACAATAACCTTTTACAGCATACATTAAATGTCCTTGCTTAGCCATAAGTGCCTTATTGTCATATCCTGGCATTTTAACAACTCATTCTATTTAATCATTACAGTGTGTAACTCAATTTACTTTTAGATATTGCAGTCTTGGTTATATTGTTACTGAATGACTTCCATTTAAAGGGAATCTATCATCAGTAGCCAGTGAGTGTAGAAAAACAAAAATCACTGCAATTCCAAAAACTCTGGATCAAGTCTTGTAAATGTTATTGTTGTTTCATTAAAGAAGGTCCCAGTTGTCCCAGACTGCGAGGTCCAAAACAAGAATTTGTATTATCTTAAAGGGCTACTAAAGTCTTGCAGTTAAACCTGTTGGCTTATTTGACTCTCTGCAAGTGTTTACGTTAGCATCATACATAGCACATCACTGGGCTATACCTAGTTGCTTAACTCTCTGAAATCTAAGAGAGTAAGGTCCCAGTTGCCACCTTGTCTCCATCCATGGTAAGCTCTGGTGGCAGGTCTGTACTGCATGTTTGCAGCTGCTCGTTTCCTAAATACAGAATTGACAAGTTGTCTCACACATGCACAGTAAAGACCTGAGATCACCATGCCATGCCATACAGCAACAGATCAAGCAAGGAACCTGATCACTAATCCATCATGAACTGATTTCATGAATCAAAAGAGTATAAGCTTACCATCAATGTAAATAGCCTGCTTTTTAGTTTATTTATATTTCTTTAAAAAGGTGAAATCAGTCACAAGCAGGCCATATTAACTGGTGACCAAAACAGCTTATCTACAGGTGTATCTTTAGAAAGAAAACATTTTAGGGACAAGACTACAGTTAGTCCTCGGGTTACGACGGTCTCGAGTTACGTCGTTTCGGGGTTACAACACTTTATACAATGCCATGTTCCGACTTACACGGTTTTGTGACGTAAGTCGAACTGCATGCAACCATGCCTTGTTCCGACTTACACGGTTTTGCGACGTAGCGACGTAAGTCGAACCATACTGTATGAATGTATGATCCGACTTGCATCGAAATTCGGTTTACGACGCCACGTAAGAACGGATCAATGACGTAATTCGAGGACTACCTGTATACCCTATTCCCAAGGAAGGTCTGAAAGGGAGACCCTCTTCACATTATAGTATAGGTTACTGTATCTCTAAAATCAAACAGTAACAAAGAAACATTCAATATAAAACGTTCCCATAGTCCAGCCAAGTGCTTGATTTACAAAGCTTATAGGTGTAAAAGGCTTGGCACCATAAGCCACTCCCACTAACTGAACACACTCCCTTGTTTAAATAATGAAAGTCTATACAGAAATTTGCCACTGAAGGTAAAATATAAACTTGTCCTATTTACTCAACAGTAAATGCAATAGTGTTTATTTTAGACTTTGTGTGTAGCTGCTCCATGAATTAATATTGTGACACTTCTTTACCTTCCTTACTGATGGTAACTGTGATCCATCCGATAATGATGAAGGCTGATTTGAATCTGCGATCAGTTCTTTCGGGGGCTCCAATTCCAACTGATTAAGAGAAGGAGTTTCTGTATATGTATCCCCTGAAAAAGATGGATACCAGCTTAAAATGTATACATCACTAGCATACATGTACACAGATGAAGCAGATAGGATGGGAAAATGGGGCTTAAATGGAGTATAGTAATGTAGTAGGTTTGCTGAGATGGACTTTGCTGGCTCACATTTTTTTCCAGGCGCTCCACAAACACCAATGTGCATGTATTTCAGTATACCAAGAGTGGAAAAAGGGAGTAATCTAGAAGATATTGCCACAAACTTCTTTATTACAAATCACTACACGTTGTGATATGTAATAAAGTAGTTTGCGGAAATATACGCTCAATTGTTCCTTTTTTACACTCGAGGTATACAGAGATATGCTTAAAAGGAGTATATCTGCATACTCCTTTTACTTTTTTCCAATACTTATGAAAAAAATATGTAAGATATTGTGTAGGTAGGGGGTGGACAATACCCAGATCATTTACCTAAAAATGAAATGAAAAAAGAAATGCATTGCATAAATACTCCATTTAGGGCCCTCATTTTCCTCTCAACAATTTCCATTTAATTGCATAATAGGTATTTATAAAAGTATGTTCATCAGAATGTCTGAACCATGCAAACAAAGCGAAGATTTTAACAAAAATTGAACATGAATGCACTAAGAGTATCACAGTGATACAACAAATGACACCAGCAACAGTCTGAGAGCCAGGTCAGAAGCTATGCTGTAGACAACGCGGGAGGGGGAAGTCTAAGCCCCTGCAGTGGCTGTTCTGTAGTCCTTCTTTTCTCAACTGGTTGCATGGTCAAAACACCACATATGATGTTGACCAAAGCATTATACCAATGAGTAATGCTTTCCTTTGGAGACTGGCAGTGCTAATGGTGGGCTAACCCACTTCTACATCTGGATCCAACTTGACTTACAAGAAGCTCTATGAATTTCTCAAACAACACAATGGCATAATTAATTTTGCAGATGCTAAAACAGAATGCATTTTTATTATATTTCTTTATTTAACTCCACCAGTTTACTATTTAACAAACAAATTTCTATTTTTTTCACTCATTTCACAGCCTGTGATTCAACTTTTCAATTGCAGTCATAATATTTGGTCTCCTATTTTCACGGCTTGCCATCAAAGGTTTGTCTTTCATGGAAGAGAATGGATTATCTGGTGTTGGGTAGGGTGTTTATCCACATTCTAGGTGCTTTTGTTGCAATCGCCCATTTCATTTAATTGTAAATCAATTCCCTTTTAATAAATAGAAGTTTACTACAGCAATTTGCTATTGGTCTTTTTGTTCCTTTGTTACTTATCATAACTTTTTCATTTAACTCAATACTCTACATTTACTGTAGATGATGCTCTGACTGCAAACAACCATACAGCTTTTTTTGTTTTTTTTTAAATAAAGAGAGATGTTACATCTACTGAACAGAAAGGCAAGTGTCATTAAATAATTATGAATTAAAAATCAAGCTTTAGAATAATTCATTTTGTGCTTGAAATGGAATTACATAGTGAACAACTCCTTTATTATTAAACAAGTATAAGCAGTTAAAGGGGGTTATCCACTTTGGTATTAATATTCAATACATTGTATAAATCAGCATTTTACAATTCTAAGGGGGGAATTCACCAAAGTGCGAAGTGAGGTCCGGATCCTTCGCCTCAGCTCGCACTGACTGTTATGTGCTCGCTGATGTCCTGCACGCGGACATCGGCGAATGCTTTAAAGGGATTCCAGTCTTGGCAAGGCGTGGTCCGCGTACAGGACATCAGTGAGCGCATAACAGTCAGTGCGAAGTAAAGCGAAGGATCCGCACCTCACTTCACACTTTGGTGAATTCCCCCCTAAGAGTTTGTAATTGGTCATCAGTTTTTTTTTTGTTTTTTTTTTAATTATTTCACTATTTGTTCCGAAACGTTTTCCTTGATTATGTTTCCATTTTGTATGTATGTATGTATGATTTTATTTATAAAGCACCACAAATTTACGCAGCGCTGTAAAATTCAGCAATACAAAAATAATACAGAGATAGGAAAAATGCATTGTACAATACAAGTATAATATCACAAGGATACTTTACTTTAAGT
Organism: Pipa parva; assembly: GCA_019650415.1. Classification (NCBI taxonomy): domain Eukaryota; kingdom Metazoa; phylum Chordata; class Amphibia; order Anura; family Pipidae; genus Pipa; species Pipa parva. The sequence continues at coordinate 6,675 of WMED01006898.1, forward strand.
GCTAGGTTGTGGTTGACACAAGAGGTTGAAGGTCCCTGCCATGTAGAGCTTACAATCTAAATGGGAGGAAGACTTACATACACAAATAGAAGGGTAATAAGGGCTGTAACAATCTGCTGAAGCACTGGTTAATAAATAAAAATGCTAAGTATAAATAACTAATTAAGGCTAAAATAAAATATATACATAAAAATCAGGGATAATTATCAGTGCTAGTGTTCCAAAAGGTAAGACTTCAGTTTGGTTTTAAAAGTGCAGAGGGAATGTTCCTGGTGAAGATAAATAGATATAGAATTCCAGATGTGGGGGACAGAGAGAGAAAAGAGTTTAAGATGTGAAAGGGTAATATTGGTATATGGTATGCAAAGCTGGTTGCCTTGGGCGGAGCACAGTTGACGTTGAGGAATGTACGGGCTTACGAGTGATGAACACAGGGAGGGGCAATGGAGTGAAGTGCCTTACATGTCAAAAGGAGAACACTGTAAATGATTTGTTTGCTTACGGGGAGCCATGGAGAAGAAAGAGATTGGGAGAAAGGCTGTCCCCTCTGGGTAGAGAGGGAGAGAATTATAGAAACAGAATTTAGAATAGACAAGAATTGGGAGAAGTGGGAAGCTGGAAGACCATATAGAAGAACATTGCAGTAGTCCAAGCGGGATAGAACGAGAGCATGCATGAGGGTGTTAGCAGAGGAGTGAGAGAGAAAGGGGCTGATCTTGGCAATGTTGCGAAGGAAAAATCGACAGGTTTTAGCAATGGTAGAGAAGTGTTTAGAGAATGAAAGACCAGAGTCAAAAGTCACCACTAGACAACGTACAGAGGTTACAGGGTTGACGATCGCACCATCAACTAGAATGGAAAAGGTAGGAGTGGACCCAAGTTTGGGTGGAAAAATAATCAATTCTGTTTTAGTGAGATTTAATTTCAGCTGGCACTTGTCCATCCACAAAGAGATCACCAGGAGACAGCTGGAAATTTGAGGTCTTGGCACAGGAGCGGAAAAGTAAATTTGGGTATCGAGTGATACTAAAGACCAAATGAATTGGTGATATAACCCAAGGAAAGAGTGTACAGGGAGAACAGGAGGGGGCCAAAGACAGAGCCATGAGGCATCCCAACCCTAAGTGGGAGAGGAGAAGAGTATCCATGCAATTATAACAGTACATCTCCTCCCATTTACTTTTTATATCTGTCTACAAAAAACTATGACAAACCAAACAGCAATGTGAGTAGCAGTAAAGCACAAATATTACGGTAGCTCCTTCCATGCTTATTTACATAGATTTCCTCTCTACATGTGACTAGAAATATGAAAACTGACTGGTTGCAATAAATTACTAGTTGGCCAAACATTACCCTATTCATACATTCCTCTAAGTGCTTTCTCTGTCTCCTCTAAAATATTTGAAATGACTTCTGATATTGTCCTTGAATTCTTCTGCACAGTTGCATGTCTGACAGTGACCGAGTTTCTCTCTGTATAATAAAGCCAGCCCATTAATTCATTCTATTATATATTGTTCTACTTCATTAAAATAATCACAAACGTGTTTTATCTATCACTTTCAGTTATGCTTCCTTATGTACATGAAATTTAAAACCTTTACCTTGATTTGTGCTTCTGCCGTCGATGGGTAAAACAGAAAGCATTTTGCACCCACAGTTGCTGCAGAATTTCGGAGCAGAGTCACGAGATTCATAATTACACTGTGAACACTTCATCTCTGATGCGTTGGTGAAGGGAGCATTAACCTATTAGAGGCAAAGAGTTAGTATGTGCTTCACAAAAAGAAAATGACTTAGATGCTATTGGAAAATGTTCTACCATTTTAGTCAAAGGAAAGCTATAATAAAAGATACAGAAACTTACACTCTAAGAGCAGTAATATATATATTGCTTAACCCATTTCCTAGGCGCTCTCCAACCTTCACTTCTGTTATTGTCAGGTCTATTAGATAACATTAAGACTAGGGGCCTAATTCACGATCCTCCGAAGTGAGGTGCGAAGTCCAGTCTCGGCGAGAGCATAAGAGTTGCCTCGCCGAGACTGGAATCCCTTTAATGTGCTCACTGATGTCCGCATGCAGGACATCAGCGAGCGCATATCAGTCATTCCGAAGTGAGGCGAACACTTCACACCTCACTTCGGAGGATCGTGAATTAGGCCCTAGGTGTGCCCCACTCATCCCTCTTCTTGGTTCCTGCACCAGTTGAGAAAGATAATTATTGTTAGCTATTAATAAGTAACTGTTTCCTTTATGGGATCTATAGGTTTCAGTTTCTCAATTTATATCTGGGTAGTTAAAGTCCCCTATTATTACTAGCTCACTGTGTTTTGCTGCCTCATTTATTTGTCCTAATAGTAAATCATCAATGGATTCTGTTATGTTTGGCAGCTTATAACAAACCCCCATCAGTATTTTATTACTGGTTTTCCCTCCATGTAATTCTACATTTTCATTGCTCTCATATATATCGTTCTTTAATAATGGCTTTAGGCAAGACTTAGCATAAAGGCAAACTTCTCTTCCTTTTCATTATTTACAGTCTCCTCTGAACAATGTACATCCCTATAGATCAGCGGTTCTCAACCTTGTTGAGACCGCGACCCCCCTCTGACGTCACCACGCCGCGCGTCACGTGATGACGTTTACTGTCGACATCACCCGCAGGAACCCTTATAAGAAGGGTTCCTGCGGGTGCTTCCGGGAGTCGGCGCGGTTCTCGACCCCCGCCGGGGTCGCGACCCACAGGTTGAGAACCGCTGCTCTAGATAAACAGCTTTGGGTTAATGTTAATTTTAACCCTGACCTCATCAACTATTCTAACCCCTCCCTCCGTTCCACCTCCAGTTTCATTAATTATTCCCCGTTCCCTATCTACACTATCTTGCCCTCTACATGTGTAATTTCCCCCCTCCCCACACCCCCATTCCTAGTTTAAACACTCCTCCACCCTTCTAGCCATCCTTTACCCCAATGAAGCTGCACCTTCCTCATTCAAGTGTAGCCTGTCCCTACTGAAGAGCCATTAGCCCACAGAAAAGTCAGCCCAGTGTGCCAAAAACCCAAACCCCTCCTTCCTACACCAGTTTTTGAGACACTTAATTATTTCCCTAAACATTGCTTCCCTGGTGTGGCTCATAGTACAGGTAGCATTTCCAAAAATACTGCGTTTGAGGTTCCTTTTCTAAGCTTTTTTGCCTAATTTCCTGAAATCATTTTTAAGGACCTTCCACCTGCCCCTACGCTTCTCACTAAAGTATAGTACTGCATATGTCAAGATGTAATCTGGCTCTACTTCTCCTTTAAAGCAGGATAAACCCAGCATTATTCAGTAACGCTAACATTACGTCACTGTATGGTTTCTGCAAGTCAAGCAACCTTTCTTCCATTAATACCATTAAAGGGGTAATTCAGCATACTCGGAACTTACCCTCTGATGCTTCACCTCTGCTTGCAGACACTGTTATGCGCTCGCTGATGTGCTGCCCACGGACATCCGCGAACGCTTTAAAGCAGTGGTTCTCAACCTTTTGAGAACCGCGACCCCATGCGGTGACGTTTCGCCCGAACGTCATCATGTTCTGGCAAACGTCATCACGTATGCGCGTCACATGGTGACGTTCGGGCGAAACATCATCACGTACGTGCGTCATGTGGTGATGTTTTGGGCCGACATCACCCCGCAGGAACCCTTATAAAAAGGGTCCTGCGGGCACTTCTGGGCTCCGCAGCAGTTCTCAACCCCCGTGGGATGGTTGTGCGACCCCCATCGGGGTCGCGACCCACAGGTTGAGAACCGCTGCTTTAAAGGGATTCCAGTCTCGGCAGGGCTCGCGAGGCTCAACTTGAGTCACCTTGCAAGACTGAAATCCCTTTAAAGCGTTCACTGATGTCCGCGTGCAGCACATCAGCGAGCACATAACAGTGTCTGCGAGCAGAGGCGAAGCATCGGAGGGTAAGTTCGGAGTATGCTGAATTACAGGAAACAACTACAGCTATTTTGTGCAGTACTTTTCTGTTGCAAACCCAGAAATGTAAAAATGTTTACATCACCAGCCTGAGAAGGAGCTGTACGGGCAGTTATTTCTTATACAAAACTTATCTCTACTTACTCAAGGCAGTCTGAGCATTGTAGATACGAATAGTTCTACAGCATTTGAAATCTTACCTCCCAATACTTAGGGAAAAAATACATAATAGAAATTTATGCTAATATCTTCTTCCACTGCAGCTGGCTGAGTTCTTTGCTTCAATACTGAAAGGAAGAGAATGTTGCAGCTACTGGAAATAGGACTGCCCTATCTCTGCTGAAAGTGACAAGTGTGTCTGCCTGTGGCACAGATGAAACCGGTTAGATTTGTAAGTCACACTGTGCTTACAACTTAAAGGAGAAGTGAAAGCTGAAATGAATATATTATAAAATGTACCAGGCACTAGGAGGGAAGTGCTAACTTTCATATGGAATAAAGTAGCTATTCTGAAGTATTGAAGGCAGCTTTACACAGCTAAGAAGCTGCTCTCTGGCTCCCCTTCCTGACCAGCATTGGCACTGCAAAGCGGCATCAACATCATCACCCCTACTTCAAGCATGCTCAGTGATGATTTTGCTGCTCATCATCGTGTGAATTGAGTAGCAAAATCATCACTGCACATCCCTGGAGTAGGTGTGCTGACATTGATGCTGCTCTGCACCACTGATGCCAGTCAGGAGGGGGAACCAGAGCACAGCTTCGTAGCTGTGTGAAACTGCCTTCAAACTTCAGAATAGCTAATCCGTTCCGTATTAAAGTTAGCACTTCCCACCTAGTGGCTTTTACTTCTCTTTAAACATGAATGCAGGGTCAGTGAACTGAGGAGGTGGTCTTAAACTCCTCTTCTCCGCACTTGCCTAATCCTTAATTTTAGTTTTTTAGTTTTTTCACTTGTGCTCTTTCCTTTAGAGCAGCGGTTCTCAACCTTTTGAGAACCGTGACCCCCGGTGCTAATGTCACGGCCTGAGTGACGACTTTTTAGTCGTTTCGATGCAACTAAAAAGATATGCGCTTTGATGCTGGTATTGACTAATTGAATAAGCCCTTCAATACTTAATACTATAATTTTAAGGGGTTATTTGCAGCAGGGGTTTTACAGATCAAGACTAAATGTGTACGAAAGGGAAAAGCCTATAAATTTTAAACAAGACTAAAATTAACACTGCACCACAGATTAAATTTTACTTCCCCTTTGAACTTTAAATATAAAGGTGGATGAAACTGTGACGAATAGAGTGGTATTTTTAATCCTCATGAGATTTTATTCATTTGATCACTAAAAAATTGGCGCAGCAATTAAGTTCAGGGTGGGATCAATTAGACTTTAAATATTTGGTAGTTTGTATCTGGTTTTCAACTTGATAAAGAGCATTGCCTGAAACATGCAGTGAGAAATCCACCCAATAAAATGTTTTGCAGGCAGGTACTGCTGCGAGTTTCCTTCTTCTGTGATACTGTTTGTAAGGTACTGGCTGGTGAGGCCATTTCATGAGGTTACTTGGAAGAAGCAAACGTATCTGATTTTGTTATTTTTACTCACCACTTGCTATTCTGTTGTTTTAAGATTAAAGTTCAGTTTCATTTCTCCCATAGTGCTGTTTCTGGTCGCACACCCTGCTTGAAACTCACATAGAGTTAAATAAAATCGTTTTTTTAAAAACAAGTCTCTTTTGATGATTTTTTTGACTAAACAAGCACATTTACTAGCTCCTGAGGAAGCCGAGAATACTTGGTGAAACGCGTAGAGCAAGAGACTTGTTTTTAAAAAAACGATTTTATTTAACTCTTTTTTATTTTTTAACATCTACAATACTGCACTGTGGGAATTCTGTTCTGCAACACACGCATGAGGTCCAGATGACTGGAAGGGAGAGACGTCCAGGATACTAATTACAAACGTTTGTACATGCGCATTTAATCATTTCTTCTGGTAAGTGCAATCTACTAAGGGGGTGCTCACACACCCCACCGCACGACATCAGCACCAGCACCTGTGACGTAAGGAGTAACTGCACGGAGTAGAGATAGAAGCACAAACTGCACTGTCTCCCAAGCTCCACACAACAGCCAAACCCACGGCAACACCAATATCTTTCCCTAAAGTTTATTGATACAAGGCACCTTATAAGCACATAGTTTGGTACAAAAACTGTATCACACTAGGGGCACCCCTCTTTGCCCTTTCTGTTTACTGTTTTCCAGCACTACCACCCAGCATATCGAATATGGAGTTGTGATTTTTTTTTTTAAGTTACATTCAAGAATTGTATTGCTGTGTTTTATCTTTACAGATAGCAGTCATGTTGTTAAAATTATGCCACCCATTCTTTTCTATGGTACTTTAAATATTACATATTCAAGAGGTGAGACCAAAAGCCCAATTTTTAAAGTTGAATCACTAAGTATAAGAAGACAAAATTTAGAATTTTTTTAAAGCACAAATTAAACACATAGTAACTTTTAATACATTTGAGTTATTTTATTTTTTTGGTGTTACTGATACTTTTAAGGTAAGACTGACCCATTCTTTTGAGCAGTTTCTACACAACATGTAACCAGAGGAGTGTTTGGAATAGTTGCATGAGTAAGCAGTTCCTACATAGATGCCAGTCTGATTTGGTTCCCTAGGCAGAGTAAAATCATTTCAAAATGAGAGAAAACCAACGCCAGGAAATCACTGTTTTAATTCTGTTAACACAGAAAAAGGGTGTGTTTAAAGTTTATCCTTTAAAGTGTACCTGCTACCTCAAAACCAATACTAATTTAGGTTCTACTAATGAACTAAAGGTTTTTGTAAATATATATTGTATTTTTTTTTAAATGTACCTTTAAACAGCTTTTCTCTCATCTTCCCTGTCAGCCTGACTTTTCTTTCCCGAATGGCATTATAGCTGCTCCAATCATATCTCTTAAATCACAATCTAGCAGGGATCAGATTGGAGGAGCTATAATGTCAATCATCATCACCCGACACAGAAAAGAAAAGGCAGGCTGAGAGGTAAGATGACAGAGAGAAATGCTGTTTAAAGGTACATTTACGTACACTAAACAGAGGATTCCAATAGCGAAGAAGCAACAGCGTCAGTAACCATCTCTTATGTAGTGTCACATAACCAGTCAGTCAATAGGAGCCCTGAAATCAGCCCTCTAATTTGCTACTTTGATCTGGCAAAGTAAAACTTTTACAACTTGTCAAATTCGCTACTGAGTCAGACTCCAATGATAGATGACTAAAAAAAATTACCTGCGCACGCAAAGTGGTGCCAAGTACTCCAGGAATCCGTGACAGTCGGAAGCTCTCAAATTTGCCACATAGCAGACTTTACTGAATATATGAATATGGGGAGGAGGCAAATAAATGTGAATTCACACCTTTATGCAACTATTTGGCCTTTCATGAATATGTCCCACTGAATAACTACTACTGTTAGGGCATGGTCAAACTCAATGTGGTTTTCCACATACTTGTGGTATCTGCAGAAATGCATATTAGGGGATACCAGACCCTAATGTACTAGCTCCTGGGTGTATTTAATTTATTGCACATTTTTCTGCAAAAAACAACCAACAAACTACCTGCCCCAGAGCCCGAAGAGAACAGCAGGTTAATAATCTATTATTAAGTTTAATTACATGGAGAAGTGTTCAGAAACAAACAGAAAACACCCATAATGTGAAATGTTATGGTGAACCCTGCACAGATTACTGCTTTGTTTCAGTCATCAGATGATAAATGGCCCAGAATAATTCTCAAACAGAATCTTTTGGATACAGAAACCATAGAATCTGCCATAAAACTGAACTCTAATCCAGAAATGAAACTCTTCCTTGTTACATGATACAATGCAACACATTCATATACAAAACTATATACTGTTCATTCCACAAAGTAACAACAACATTGTCTAAGGCAGACCTGGGCATTGTACAGCCCTCCAACTGGCCCACCCAAGTATGCAAAAATGGAGGGGCATGGCCAACCCCCCACAGGCACATCACTCCAGCCCCCTAACACCACCAAAACCTTGCATGCGGCTCCATGAGAAAAATAATCGCCCACCGCTGGTCTAAGGGTAGGATTAAGCTTACCATACAGGGAATAAAGTGACCCTACAAGGAGGGAGAGCAGGTTCCAGACCCACTAAAAACTACAAATCCCTGCAAGCAATGCAGCAGGCCAAGTTGAACTCTTAAATACAGCACTAACCCAGGGCTATTCATTCTGATCTGCTCCATGGTCTAAAGACTTTAAAGAGAAAGAATCACAGTGTAATCCAGCAGCAAAGGGCTTTGATACTTTTGTTAAAGTATTGTCAGTCCTTCAAACACAGTCATTTTTGCCTCTAGGTGAAAATTGTAGAGGTATGCATTTAACCCCAGTATCAGTAGATAAAAGCCTAGTTTAACCTTTTATTTCAGTGCATTCATCCACTACTCTGTTTAATGGTAATTTTTTCCTAATATAATAGGATCTCTCCACACCCAGTAGTAATGACTCCCAGTGCCAATACCTAGGGGATATGATACATTATAATTAGGCTGATCTCATAATTCATAACACATGGGCAGAAAGTACTTGACAGAGAATAAGGAGAAATGCTTTAAATCTTACCTCTGTTGCTTTTACAACCCCCACAATAGGGGGTAAGATTCACCTAGATCCCAGCAGCTGAGTGTTTAAGGTTCACCTAGATCCCAGCAGCTGAGTGTTTAAGGTTCACCTAGATCCCAGCAGCTGAGTGTTTAAGGTTCACCTAGATCCCAGCAGCTGAGTGTTTAAGGTTCACCTAGATCCCAGCAGCTGAGTGTTTAAGGTTCACCTAGATCCCAGCAGCTGAGTGTTTAAGGTTCACCTAGATCCCAGCAGCTGAGTGTTTAGCGTGTGGCTGCTGAAACACAGTGCAGGGATAGTGAAAATGATCTCCAGCGTTCCCTCCCTTTTGCCTAACCAGCTTTCTATTTCTTTCCACTCCCTTGACTTTCAGTTTCATTTTTTCAATTTTCTCTATTTTTTGACCTGCCCAAAGCAATTAAATATCACATACAAGTAAATGTAGCAGGAATAATGATTTTTTTTTAGTTTAACAAATACACTGAAATAAGGAAAGTGCTCTATAGAACTAATTTATACTTATTCCTAATGTTATACAAACACTATGCTCTCAAATTAGCTTTAATATCACATGCTACCATGTACTTTAGTAGGTGCATGAAAACACCAAATCCAGATACAGAACAACAGAACTAAACAAATATTATCAGTGACTTTTTTTTGCTGTAAGTCAAGGAAAAAGGGCCATGTTCAGATATCACATTAAACAGGGGTGACATTATTTACACAATACGAATAGGCAAATTATCAGTAAAAAGAATATAACACACACTGCTAATTTTGTAATGGACTCCCTGTAATATATATTCTTATATAAGCAGCATTTTCTAACACTATCACATACTGTTTATAAAGTTATACACTACACACTACCCAGGTGCTATTTAAAACAAATCTAATCAGCTATGACATGGTCTGCTTTTGCTATAGTGGCCTCTGGCAGTAGCATTTTGGGAGCTGAAGTACAGTACAACATAATAATATATATATACTAATTCTAGAGATACACAAGAGCAATAACTTCACAGAATGAAAGAGACAGGATGCAAACTGCAATTGAAGGGACATTACAGAAGGGGGCACAGGAAGTACTGCAAATTATAGATAGTAAGACTGAAATGGAGAACTTTGCTGTTTTAAAAAAGACTTTTGAATTAATCGTCAACTGATTTCTACAAAGTACAAATATAAATTACTGGACTTGCTACAATTCACTCCCCATCATCCTCCTACAGCCAAATGCTGCAGGGTAATGTTTGGATTAGTACAACTACATTTTAAAGGATGCAAGTTGTACAGCCCTGAAATTACACAATGTTTAACTCAGTTCTTAGACACCAACATGGAAATCCATTGCCATGGGCAATCTTTCAAGAGGTTCTAAAACTCATACCTAACTAGATTAACTAAATTATTCCATTTTAAAAGCATGGGGCATTAAAGGGGAGATAAAAGTCACAGATTGAGAGGCATGCTAAATGCAAGCCAGCCTGTGCATAGCTGAAATGTTCCCCTAGGTAAGCAAATTGATTTAGCCTGTCTGATTCCTCTGTTTTATTATGAAAGGGAAAACTTGAGATACTCAGAGAAAATGGGGCTTAGTTGTGCCTCCTCATTTCTCTGACGCTAAATTCATGTATAGGCCACATTGATTGGCTCAGCCAGCCTATACACATGCTAAATTAGGTCTGTGCCACAGGCACAGACACACTTGGCACTTTCAGCAGGGAGGGGCAGTCTTAATTCCCTGCAGTGGAAGCGCTGTGCTCTTTACTGTGTTCAGCCAACTGTAGGGTAAGTACCCTGCTCTGAGAAAAAAGATTAATTCAGTATGCCAGTCAGACTGTGACTTTAGCTCCCCTTTAACCCTAATCATTCTTCTAACAATAAAATTTAAGGTGGACTACAGTGGCACCACTGCAGTGGGTAAGGATGGACCCCTTCTATGTCTACAGAGACCATTAGAATGACAGTCAGCCTGAGTGTTTATCAGCCATTTAAGCAGCCATTTGCCATCTATGCATTCATTAAATTGTGTGTTTTTGTAGAGGTGTATGATGGGGGTGGGTCAGTAGTATTATGATGTTTGAACTGTTCAGAACATTTAATTTCTAATTTTGCCCCATGATACAAGAAGGTTGAAACCTGCCCTGTCCCACATTCATACAGTTTAGCACACAAACTCTAGTGCTGGGGGCTACCAAGAAACAAGGGATCAGGGGCCCACTAACCTTCTTGCTTCTTAGTTCCCAACTTTACTCCCAATGATATTCTTGTATCTCCTGTCTCCAATCCCCTACCTGTTATACACTACCCTCAGGAGCATGCCATTTCAGTGCAGTCTAAGGGGGTAATTCAGCATAGTGCGAAGTTACCTCCAGATCATTCGCATCACTCTGCAGAGGCAGAGCGAACGCTTTAAAGGGATTCCAGTCTTGGCGAGACCACTCGAGTCGCCTCGCGAGACTGGAATCCCTTTAAAGCATTTGCTGCTGTGTGCGTGCAGGACATCAGCGAGCGCATAACAGCCTCTGCGAAGTGATGCGAAGGATCCGGAGGTAACTTCGCACTATGCTGAATTACCCCCCAAAACTGGAGGGTCCAACTGGGAGAATGCCAGTGTCCTGTCCCATGCACACCTGCAACCTGTCTGTCACACTGTTCCACACACACCTATAACCTGTCTGTCACACTGTCCCACACACACCTACAACCTGTCTGTCACACTGTCCCACAC
>WMED01006899.1:0-18059 GCA_019650415.1 Pipa parva
TTTGCCTGTATCAAGCAGTAAATTTAGTACAAACGTAATTAAAGTTTGCTTGAGAAATTATTAGCAGACATAGGAATGCACAATCCCATTTGAGCATAATGTAATAATGACACTAACTTCAACAACAAAAAACCAGGCCAAAATGCAACAAACTAATTAACGAAAGCTACATGTCTTTAATGTTTCAGTATCACATTCCTCATGTCTTTAATGTTTCAGTATCGCATTCCTCATGTCTTTAATGTTTCAGTATCGCATTCCTCATGTCTTTAATGTTTCAGTATCGCATTCCTCATGTCTTTTGGTTTATCAACTGTCTTTTGCGGTATATGAAAGAGTTAGTTTTGCTATATCTGTTGCTTACTCACATTGGCTTATTTAACGATGGTCTGTAGGGGCTTCAGCAGACAATGAATTCGGGAGATATTCAAGGCAAATATATTTTTTTGTATTTTGTTCATTTTTAACTAGCGCTACTATATTGCCCAGCGCTTTACAGAGATTCATCATTCACTTCATATATATATATATATATATATATATATATATATATAAAAAATGTAAAAAGTAAAAAAACTTTTCAAAGGTTACATTTTTCTAACTATTCAGTTGAAATTTTTCTAACTGTCCAGTTTGAATGCAAAAACAATGTCTGCAAAGAACTTCTGTTTACCCTACTTAGAGAATGTACTGTATGTATTGGCATTGAAGTCCAGTCGCCGGTTGCTAATAGATAAGCTTCATAGTGTATTGAATTTAGGTTTTCATACTTGAGTTTTGTTAACATGCTCAGTCCTTTAACTATTTACTTATAATTTAAATGGACCTGAGAATTGGAAGATTGTTTTAGCGGAGCTCAACTGTCATTTGAGGACCAGTTGGGATGTGATATAACTGCTCAAACAATTAACAACTGGACAGTTAGAAAGGTGATGCTGCAGTAGTTTTTGAACCACAATGTTCCTGTCACCTATGATTTAGGTAATATATTATATTGGGACTTTAATTGTCAAAAATATATGGCAAAATTTATTAAACTCAGAAAAGCTCACTTTCGATTTTCCGAGTTTAATAATCATGAGAACACTCTAAGTGTTCGGGCGAACTCTTTGAGGGGGTAATTCAGGAAAGAGCAAAGTTACCTTGCGATGCTTCACATCAGTTCGCCGAGATGGGTACGCACTCCATGGTCTCCTGCAAGCGGAGATCAGCAAACGCTGTAAAGGTACTTTGGCTCAGTGAGGCGACTTGAGTGGTGGCGATGTGAGCTGAAGTACCTTTAATGCTTTCACTGATCTCCGCTTGCAGGAGACCAGGGAGTGCGTACCCGTCTCGGTGAACTGATGAGAAGCATCGCAAGGCAACTTCGCTCTTTCATGAATTACCCCCTCAGAGCGTTTGCCTGAACATTCAGAGTGTTCTCGTGATTTCCTGAATTACCCCCTGAGTGTTCGGGAGAACAGGCTGCACGTTCTAGCAATAAGTATTGCAAGACTTGGTGCGTGCAACCCTTGCCGTGAGATGCCTTTTCTATAGAGTATCCATGGAAAGGGTAGCTAAACAGTACAGCTACCCTTTCCATGGATATATTGTATATAAAAGCTTCTCACAGCAAGTATCACGCACCAAATCTCGCGATACTTATTGCAAGAACGTGCAGCCTGTTCTCCAGAACACTCAGAGTGTTCTCACGATTAAGCTCAGAAAAGCCAAAATGGCTTTTTCGAGCTTAATAAATTTCGCCTAGGAGAGGTTGAGGGCTCTGGGGTACATCACCTACAAACTAACATCTCTTACTTGATTTGCTACTTTTAGCTGTTCAGTTGTGGTAGACACCCACTATTTTCTCCTTTGAAATCAGGAACATTGTGCTACTTCTATAAGATGGTTTGCAAGATTTAGCCATTTTAGGGTTAAAATTAAATCAAAAGGGACTTTATGAATATGGGTGAGATGGGGTGATGTGACTTCATTAAGTCATCACTGCATCACTCAATGATGCAGAAATATGGTGGGCACCGCCATGTTGGGGATGGTGGGGGTCATCCATTAGACAGATAGCGCAAGACTACTCCCAATAAATCCCTCTGGGGTGACTCGGTTGTGGACCGTGGTGGTATTCCAATGTGAGGCACTTGCCTACTCTCCTGTCACCTATGCTTATGTGTACCTCCTGTAGCAGGAACCAGTAACACTTGTGTAGAAATTGTGCTGTTCCTCTGTGCCAAGAACCAAGACACCTGATAGTATCAGATCTATATTTAGGTATGTGAGTTAACTGTGCCCAGAATTGGACTTCATGTATATGGAGGAGGAGCTTAAGCCTGACCTATATCCATGGGATTTGACAATAGTTTGAATTCAAGCATACAAATGAACAGTTTCTATCTTTTCTTCTGTAATCAGTGACACAAAATGTCATCCAGATTGACATGGTGGTGTTTTCTTTTGTGTTTAAACATTAGCGCTTTGTTTTCCTTTTTGCCCAAACACATGTTTGACCACGAAGCACTGTTTTGCGCATAAGCCGAGGATATTGTTAAAGCCTTTAGGGCTTTGCTGTCCAAGTGAAGACCCTCTAGCTAGATGTTGCTTGTAAGAAGATTTTATCCTTCCTGAGTGAGTCATGGGAGGAAAGGTTAGCAGAGTAGATGAACTGTATACAAATCCACTGTGTATGACCTTCACTGTTTTGTGTCTGAGAGAAAACATACACTTTGTATTCCTTATTTCCAGTATACACATTCTCCAGTGTTCCCCAAAGACAGGCCCTTTCAATTGCTGTTCTTTTTTTTTTTTTTTTTTTTTTTTTTAGCTCTGAAAAAAAACTGGCTAAAGGCACAATTAATCCTTAGGGTTCTCTGTATATTTCTTAGAAGATATATTCAGCATCTGCAATCATATATCCTTTCAGGTTGCTATAAAGATAACTGTATTTGGAATATCGGGCTTCTTGATAAAATGCTCCATCTATAGCATTTTATAGATGGAATCTTGCCCAGGTAAGCAGTTTTTATCTTTATGGTGCTCTAGATAGACAATCCATGGATATAGATTGGTTAGAATATTTCTCGAATGTCATAAATAAATATAAAAATGAATTTATATATTCTTCCTTTTCTTCCGAGGGCGTGAATGCAATTTGTGAATATTGTTTCACTTCTTGTGCTGTTATTAAAACCACAGGTTTGATGATTATTTTTATTGCATTGATTATACTATTACACTTAATTAAAATATTACGTCCAATTTATTATAAAGCATTTGATTGATGTTAGATGACTCCCACAGAAAACTGACAATAGCATTTTCCAGTGGAAAACAGTGTACATATCAATCAGACTTCTTTTTTTGTTACCCAGAAGCACCGTGGAGCTCCTAATATACCAAAATCCAGGACAAAAACTGCTTCCTTCAAAACTGTAAATGTAACGAAGAAGTAATAGAGTAGATCTAATTCCTAAATGCTGATATAAATCTATTTTTATTCACCTGTCCAAATGCAATATGTTTTAGACCTCAGGGGTGAAACCATTTTCAGAGAATGTTAAAAAAAAAAAAATTCCCATGCCTCCTAGTCTTTATCTCTGGAGACATTTTAAGCATTACTGAGATTGAGGTATGCATTGCTTCAGCTTCCAATCTAAAGGGATATCATCTAAAACCTGGGAGTGATGTCAAATAAAACTTTTTATGGCAAAAAAAACATTTAAAACAAATGTATGGAAAGTTTTGAAAATTTCAGGTAGATTAACCAAATTTATCATCCTTCATTAACCTTTGGCCTTTGCTTCTTTGATCTTTTGATATTTGCGAAGTTTGCAAATATGGAAGGAAGCAACATATTTGGGCGGTCATTCTCTAAAGTCCAAATTGTTGCGTAAAGGAGTGAATTCACCAGCTAACGACAGCCGCAATAGACTGCTATTGTCGCAGTCGCATCTTTATAACGAGAAATATCGTTGCAACTTTACTATGGAAATATTGGCGTGGTCGCGACTTTACAATGGGAGAATTGTCACAGTCGTAGACTTGCTATGGGAATCTACTGTTTGAGAATTTGACTCTCAAATTTGGACCTTAGAGAATAACCCGCTTGGTGAGGGAAGTGGATATTGAACATTGTATTGTGGTATTATTTGCTCCATCAGATAAGAACTTGGTGCACAGACATTTCAAACTGCAAATAATGGCAGAATGTCAAATGAAGTGGGTTACTCACAGTGGGGATCATTTTTATTGTCCTCCACTTGTCATATATTATTTGAGCATCTGACAAGGTTCTTCAGTATTTTCTTGAGCTTATCATAGACTAATAATTAATTACCTGTTTTTTTTATAACTTTTTTTATTATTTTGCATATAACATAACAGTACATACACAATCAGAATAAACAAACATAAAATTAGCAAATAACTAACTACATATCCTCGAAGTGCAAATTAATACAATAATAAACATAAAGGTATATTAAAATATATGAATGATAATTGACATTAAAGAGCAGTGTTACATAACTCATGTGTTAGACATCCCAGCATTCTATTTATCTGCTTCTAACCAGCTATTCCTTACCTGTTTTAGATTTTTTGCATGGTTTACACCCAATTTTTAGATAGAACCAACAGAAATTATTTATGTAAACTGAGGTCTTTTCTGTCAAAGTAGACCTGGTGAATGTGCCCCTTTGGGGTATATTTTGGTCTATGTCAAGCCCATGGGCTTTTTCAGAGTAGGGGAAAGACTAAGGGGGTAATTCAGCATACTCCGAACTTACCCTCCGATGTTTCGCCTCTATTCGCGGACACTGTTATGCGCTCGTTGATGTGCTTCACGCGGATATCAGCGAACGCTTTAAAGGAACACTCCAGCCAAAATTGAAAAAAAATGCATGTGCTTTCACTGTGCAGCCCCAGTGCCAGCATCTCCTAATAGTCACATGGGTGAGCGCCGCATCATCAAGGGGAGATGGGTTGATGATGCAGCGCTCTCCCAAGTGACTGTTAGGAGATGCCGGCACCAGGGTTGCACAGTGAAAGCAGAGGATCGCAGCTGTGAAGATTTACAGCTCCAGGACACCTTAGAGTTGGCAGTACAGATGAAGATGGAATCCTAAACAAGGAAGTGCTTCTAAACAGATAAGTTATTTCTCTTTAGGGGCAAAATTGAAAATAAAATGCATTTAATAAAAGTTAGTAATTCATATTTACTAACACATGCATTTTTTTTCAATTTTGGCCGGAGTGTTCCTTTA
This sequence comes from Pipa parva, assembly GCA_019650415.1. Classification (NCBI taxonomy): domain Eukaryota; kingdom Metazoa; phylum Chordata; class Amphibia; order Anura; family Pipidae; genus Pipa; species Pipa parva. The sequence goes on from WMED01006899.1 coordinate 5,256, forward strand.
AAGCGTTCGCTGATGTCCACGTGCAGCACATCAGTGAGCGTATGACAGTGTCTGCGAACAGAGGCAAAGAATCGGAGGGTAAGTTTGGAGTATGCTGAATTACCCCCTAAGAGCTTGTTTGGGGCTCCAAGGAATATTGAAATTTTTATGGTTGTGTGCTTTTGTTTAAAAGTCAAAGGCTGTTCAGTTCACCACAACAGACCTGGCAAAGACTAACCCTTTATGGCAGCCTACATATTCCATAATCCCCTGAGAGATGCAATTCCAGTATTTCAATCCCAGGTCTCAAAACCAGCTCAATCTACAAGGTAGGTTTTCCTCTTGCAATTTAGAGATGTATGAATAAACTTCCCATGTTCTAAACAAAAACTACTAGGCACAAGAACGCTTTTTGTATGCCTAAATGCTGGAAAAGTTAAATTACTGTAAGAGATAGCTCAAATAACAATGTTATAGGTCAGTAACATAGATCATATATTAACATCTTTCTTTGATAGAACAAAGGTACAGCAACATATTAGGTGTGGAGATTAATCTGTTATAACCCAGATCGCTCATCCATCCCGGTTATTCAGTCCATAACTATGGAACACTGCACAAAGCAGATATACCAAGGCACTGAGCTTTCTAAGCTGCTAAGATTCCCATCTCGATCTAAAACTCTAACTCTTTCTACTGAGGTGACTCAACTATCTACCTCACACTACTTGCAGTAATCCTTCCACCACAGGGGAGGGGAGACAAGAGGAAGTGTTCCAGAGAACAGAATCTATATAAGGAGATCTAAGTGATGCTTCTAAGGTTTGACCAGACCCTGACTCTTTAATCCCAGGTTCCCAGGGTAGGGCCAGATACAGTTATCCTTCCCATCAACGAAGCACCTGTCTACAGCAGGATGTAACATGATAAGAGATTCCCAATAGGTACAAATTAATAAGAAATAATTTTAGTAAGGGTACATGTAAATTAATCCTACAAAAGAGCAGAAATTGTAAAATATAGGTCAGGAAACAGTTAAAATACCTTATGGTCATTTTTCTTTGCTGGTTGTTTTATGGGAACCTTTAGATATTACACATTTGTGAAGAGGGCTTTCTAGACCCCTTCCAGAAAGCCCAATAGAAAAGAGATGACTGCAACCAGCAAAGTGAAAAACACAACATGATACAACTCAGAAATTTAACTTTGTATATAACATTTTAACATTTCTGTATTGGAATGCCTATCATAGGAAGACAGATTATATGTTTTCCAGTTGTTATCAATCCTTTAACTCTAAAAAATGATAGACTACCTGTATAACATTAGGATATAGCCACATAGCCTCCATCAGGTTATGGTACTATTAAACTTGTATTACATTATTTCAATCTTGTGAACTATGCACTAGACTTGGAATAAAGCACCTAAACAATGTAAGAAAATGGGACAATGTCTGAAGCATGGTATAAAGAGGGGGGTGGGGTAAAGTCCTAAATATCTTAGTGGTGGCGCTGTATTCTTTGTTTCAGTACTGATAATTGGGTCAGAAGTTATTAAAGTCGAAAAGACCAATCTTGGCTTTTCGAGTTGATCCCGCGAGATTGTCAAGTTGATACTACTAATGTAAAGTATGGCCATCTTTCCATCGAAAAATCCAATCGAAAAACCCAGTCGAAAAACGTGAGCGATAATCTCTCGGGATCAACTCGAGATCTCGCCGGGATCAACTCGAAAAGCCGAGATCCGTCTTTTTTTACTTTAATAACTTTCGCCCTAAGTGCTTAGCCAGCTGCAATGAAAGTTCCCTGTGGACTAAGTTAGCCAAATTCAGTCAGAATACCAGCCAGTCTGTGAATTTAACCTCCCTATTTATACTAACGAAAAAAAAAATTTCTTAGTGGTACTTAAAAAGCTAAGCGTTGTTCCGATTTCTTTCTGTATGTCAATGACTGACAATTACAGCTTCTCAGTTCTGAGTATTGATTTTTTATTTTAAACCTAAAGAATGCTATAGGCTATGGAAATTACACAAAGGTGTCATTATTTTCTCAAAATAACACTGTTTATTTTCCTCTTGCTAATCAACCATTAACTTGGGAAACTAATGACAGTGAGTCAAAGTTCAACCTTTGTTTCTGAAATCCATTTGCAAAGGACACGCTTATTAATTTTTTTTCTCGCATGACACAGAGAACTGAACCCTATATTTATTAATAATAATCTGCGGGAAAAAAATTAATCGAGTCACGGACCCCCCCGGTTTGATTTTCAGTTGAAATAACGGATACCTGTATAGATGAATCAAATTTGCATGTGAAAAATGAGTTTTAGTGTATAGGTGATATAGTGTGAAGGGCAATAAAGGACTAAGCAATCAAAGAAGAAATTACATCCATCTCGCACGTTAATTAGGATAAAAACTGATTAAAATATGGATCAGGGATGATGCATAAATTAAAGACAAGTTAGCTATATTTTACAATGGCTTCAAGAGCTCTTTTGTGTAGTGCATCTCCTACCGATTAAAATAAGGTGTCTGCCATTACTTTCCAATGTTGCTTTATTGCATTGTATGGAATAAAGCCTTGATTATTTCAGTGAATAGAATTCTTTTTTGTTGATGTCATAGTACAATAGTTTGTAGGACAACACTGAAAGCTCTGGCCTTCAGCGCCAGACATACAGTATAGTGGTATGTGCGCAGGTACAAAACTTGCAACGACTCCCTCCAGATTAACTCTCCATTAAGATGGAGAGAAATATTCAGTCACATTTTTCTACTTGCTCCTTGACATTTCTCCATTTGATCCTGACCTTCCTTTCTTTTTTATACCAGCCTCTACTGGTCTTAGACATTTAAGATAATTGTTGTCTTCTATGGAAGGTGTTCCTCCTTTATTTTACTGTATTTCAAAACTAAACAAAGCTCAGATTTTATCTTTAAAATATAGAAAGTTATAGGTCCACTTTTGCATGAAATAGTCATGGGAGGTGGAAACCATAAGTCTTTTTCCCTTTGCATTAATGGATAACATTCGTATTTAAACACAATATGCTCATTTAAGTATTTTATATATATATATTAAGTATTTTATATATATACATACAGCAGTGGCGGATGCTGGTCTTTCAAGGAGGAAATTCTACCCTCCCTTCCTTTTCAAGAAAATGATCTGTGACCCTGTCGTACCAACAAGGCGTCTTTTCCAGGGACTTGACTACACTACACCAAAAGATTGCTGATTTGCTCATTTTGCTGTCAATCAAAAAGGGATTCAGCCTCAGACAGATCATCCAATCATCATGCAGAAGCTGAGGCCAGCCCACTGCCCCATAGTCCCCCAGAGATGCTGAGTGTCTGATGGGCGGGATAAAACTCTGCATTTATCCAATGACTTGTCTCATTTCACTGCACTTTTTGCTTCGCTATTTAACTCTGTGGATGCTCAGTGTCCAATCTGTTTAAAGCACTGTGAAGCTGCAGGAATTAGTGAGAGGAAAGCCGCATTGTTATCAGTGATAAGAAGCTGATTCTGAACAAAAGTTGAGCGCCTTGCAGCGCATATTTAGTCAATGACATGTACACACAACAGTATATATTTGATCACTTATTTTTTGGCATTTATGGGAAGCTGTTTCCCTTGCAGTCTCACAACAATTGCCACTGATTATATATATATATATATATATATATATATATATATATATATATATATATATATTCAGTCCCTGCCCCATGGAGCTTACAATCTAGTTTCCTATTCAGTCACACAGACATAAGCAGAGCAACACAGGCAAGGGCCACTTTAGTCGGGATTCATTTAACCTATAAAGTATTTTTTTTTTTTGAAAGTAAACCAAAGTCCCCGCAGAAACCCAAGAAAGTACGGCGAGAAAATACTCCATGCAGATGAAGTGTAGGGTGGAATTGAACCCAGAACCCAGCGCTGCATGCTACCAAACTGCCCATTTAAGAGTTAAATATTAACAAATGAATAAACCATGGATTAATCCTGGAACAAGTAGTATGATGTTCACCCTGAAGGATCTTAGTAAAATTCATGTAATCCACAATTTAATTACAATACAGTAATATCTACAATTATGATCATAGCATTATGTTACAATTGTTAATGTGTGCAGTAAACAACTATATTTCATGTCATCTATTTTATGTAAGCAGTCTTATATGTCACTAAAATCCTTGCTGAAAAAAAACAGTGACCTAAATAATCTTTGGTGGGAGAATGGGTAAACCTCTTGCTCTGAACAACTTGATTGTCATGAGCAATAAGATGCTCTACTTTACAGATTCCAACACAGAAAATACTGGTTCCTGTAACTCAATGGTATAATGTATTTTAGCCAGAGGGAGGCATCATTATAAACCATAATTTGTTTTTCTGTAAAGTTGATTTTATTTTTCCATCTGTCATTGCCATCTACACTTATTATTTTGGTGGTCTTCCACAGTGCTGTACATTCTATTGTTTACATTGTGAGAAGAAAAAAAACTAAAGATTAGAAAGGATCACCAAGAGGGATTAACAAAATAATATACAAATAGTAACAAGTGCAGGTCAGAATGCATCCCTAATGGAAAATGTAGGGTAATAAATATACCTTAATATCACCTGGGAACTGCCTTGGGTATGTCAGTACACTGAGCACCCTGGGGCTTATTTATCAAAGAGTGATTTTAGCATCCTGAAATAAATCCACCACACTTTACAACAATTTGCCCAAATAGCGCTCAGTTTTACAAATTGACTATTTAGCGTGTTGTCACGGCATTGTTGTATTGTAGTGTAGTGATGTCATATTCACACGGGCCTGTTTAATGGGAACAATGCTACTATAACTATCTTTATCTACATTATTAATAACATACTAGAAATAGGTATGAATTATCATAAGAAGGAACAATACTACCATTTTGTCTCATTTTATCGCTGGTATTGTCTACGTAGAACAGTCTAAGGCAGGGGTGGGCAGATGTTTAAGCAATAGGGCCGCATGAACAGCCCGATGGCTTCAGAGGTCCAGGGGGACGTGCCTAGCATGCTGACCCCTATCTCACTAGGCCATGCCCCCCATTTTAATATCGTCCGATACGAGACTTCTGGAGGCCCGGATTCGGCCTGTGGGCCGTAGTTTGCACACCCCTGGTCTAAGACTTTCGAGGGCAATGTCACCAAAAAAGTAATAAGAGCCAATTTCAGTACTTCTTGGAAAAGTGCCACCTTGAAAATTGATGAATACTTAAATTTTTGTAGTATTTTGCAGAAAATAGATGCAAAGTGGCACATAAATGTGAGGTCAGTCTAATATTGCGAACTCTGTTAAATTATACAAAGTCGTTAAATTGGCAAACTGTAGCTAATTCACAGATCTCTAAGATGTATGTCTGATGGGAAACTTGAGTTGGTGCTGTATCTAACTTGTCATTTAGCACTTGTGTTTGTTTATGTCTAATTTTACCTAAGAATGTCACAAAGTGACATGATATTAGGCCATTGAGATTCACCCAGTGTGTGTTGGAATATATCACAAAAATGTAAATTGTTGCAATTGTATTAGGTTATTTTGGATCTCATGATATGGCACTTATTGAGAAAGATCCAAGCTGAATGAATGCATAGGTTTTCTATTACCTGCTTAAGCAATGGCACAGCAACAGAGGAGACTGATTCCTGTCAAGTTGCCCCTGGAGTTAGTTTATAATCTTGCTAAGTGTTATGGATAACTAGGATTGATCCTTTAACTGCTAGACCACAAAGGAATAGGCTATCATCTACCACATAGCTAAGCAAAGACAGGTTTGATCCTTTGAATATTAGTATCCCAATTGCAGACAAAGGACCTTTACTTAATAGCCAAGAACAAAATGTACTCAGTGATTACAGAAGTTACAGTACAGTTTAAAAGAGTAGCGCTGTGTAAAAGCAGTGAACACTGGCTCACTGCTAACTTAAGATTCTATAAGATGTTGCTATGGCAACTGGTGCTGAACAGGCACCCCCCCATAAGCATGAATGCCTTGCAGCCAGATCAAAGAAATTCGGGGCAGGAGAATGTTAAGGGCACAGAGCCTAATGCTGGTAAAAATTACCAAACAGGACTGGGGCTCCAGACAAGTCACTAGGAGCACAACAGATGGCACACACCTTGGGAAGACAAATCAGGTAACAAGTAGAGTAGTCAGCAACAGGATGAAGTCAGGTACTAGGTAAGCATTCACAGGTTAACAGTAGGACAAAGTTGAAATACTAGCCAGGGGTCTTACACAGAGTAATGATAACTAAAAACAGGGATTCTGAATACTCCTAATCATATACCAAGCCAAAAATAATCTGGTAAGAGAGAAACGAGGGATTAAAGTGCTCGCCCTGATTGATTGCAGGCTCTCCAGCACCTTTACCTCTGTAACACAAGTATTAGCAACCATGGTTTTCACACTAATTATTCATTAAAGTCCAAATTTTTGTGTATAGCTGTGAATTCTCCAGCTAAAGGCAATCTCAATAGACTGCAACTGTCTTTATAATGAGAATATTGTCGCAGTCACAAATTTACTATGGAAAATTGTCTCAGTTGCAACTTTTAAAAATTGTCGTGGTCGCAGATTTGCATTGGAAATCTGCTGTTGAAGAATTCATCAGTTGGATTGATGTTTATTGATGTAAAAAAAAGGTGCCCAATAGAACAATATCGATTGATACTTTAAGATCAATTTTAATGATCAAAACTTTTTGATTAAATTTTTCAATGGAAAGTTAACCATACTTTACATTAGTAATATCGGTACCTTTCCATCAAACAATTTGATTAAAAAAACTCGATCAAAAAGTTTCAATTGGTAAAATCAACTTTCTCGAGCTTTATAAATTTCGTTTGTCATCTTCCTTGGAACAGTATTCATGCACAGTCTGTACTTCTTAGGAAGAGGGTCAATATTCTAAGAGTAGGAGGCAGAAGTTACATTGAGTTAACTGGTTGGCCAAAAAAGCCATCTTTTAATGCAACAGTATTTGCACAAACAAGTAAAATTGGGAACCAAGTCTCATCCAAAAATCATTGTGAAGAAGCTACAAAGTCATCCATATAGTACAAATAGCTCTGGTTTGGCCTTTCTTAGGAGGAGACACAAAAGAAGCCATTACTTAGATTTTATGTCCACCAGAAAGCACTGTATCAGGGTTTTTGTGGTTACATTTTACGACAAAATTTACCTTCTACAGTATATGTGATCAGTGTCGGCGAAATTTATTAAACTTGGAAAGACCGCATTGTTCTCGTGAGATTTTTTACATTTTTCGAGATTAGTAATGGCTTCCTTTCCAATGAAATTTTTGAAAAATTGAGATTGAAAAACTCGATCTCGAAAACTCAAAAAAATCTCACGAGAACAATACAAGATGTCGCACGATAAACTTGGAAAGACCGAGAGCAGTCCTTCCAAATTTAATAAATTTGACCCTAATTATTTTCTGATCATATATAGAAGATAAATTATTTAGTCTTTAGACTTTATGCTCAGGCTTCAGATAGGTAGTAAAACACAAATTGAAGCTGGACTACTGCCTAGTAGTGAAGTGGAAACCAAGAATATCTTTGTTATCTTCAATATTCTTTTCGGACCCTGGACTTTCTGCTCCAGGATGGAACTGGAACCGCGACTTCCACAGCTACTGCACAACTGGCTGGCCATCAGCACAACTGCTGATTCAGTAATAAAAAATGCATCTTAGATGTCAGACATCAGACCAGCGGAAATCAGGACACACCGATAAACTGCACAAATGTAAAGTAATATCGAATGTCAGGAAGCAAGGTAGGAAGACACAATGTGGTCAGACAATGTCAGAAACCAAAGGAGCAGAAAGGATGTGTTCAAACAAAGCCAGAACAAAGAAGGAATTCTTTAGCAGAACACTTGAAAGCTGCAACCAGCTTTAACATTGAAGTCTGGCAATGAAGACCCTTTAAAAGTAGTGTGAGAAAGAAACACAGTTGTAAATACATCAAGACAACATAAGTGTGACAAGTCAACCAATTGCTTGTGCATATTGTCTTGGGTGCACATATTGTTGCAGACACAATATAGATGGTTGTCCCATGAGAAGATGCAGTAGGTTAGAAGTTCTATTGAAAATGAGGAAGACCAAATCTGACCAGATGTATGCAAGTCCTCCTGTATATTTAGGAAGTCTCCCCGTTCCTTTAATGCATCCATCCTCTGGGTCTTCATATTTAATCCATCATTGACAAAGTACAGAAATTTGATTTTCTACTATACTTTTATTCTTCTGCTAGCACAGATGTATAAATCATGACAGTATGTATCTGATTTTTCTTTTCTTTTGTGTACTACCTCCTGATTTATTGATTGCAGAAATGTAGAAGAAATTGAATTGTGCTCCGTGCTAACTGGTATAATAAAGTTTAAGGGTTTATTCCCCTGCTACGTAATTTGTTATTTTACAGAATGAATGATGATTTTCTTAAGCTGATTTTTGGAGAATATGCTTTCTTTAAATCAGTTAAGGAATTTAAGCGGATCAAGAGCCAAGTTCTAGAAATAGTTTTTTTTTTTACATAAAAAACGCAAAATCGCTTGCCAATCACAAGAAGAAAAAAAAAAAGAAATGATTAAAACAGTAACATCTCATTCACACTTTAACTCTGTGGTTCCAGAGCATAAGTTAATGCAAACATGTGGAAATTTGACCACAGTTAACCCATGCTACCCTTTAACCAGTGCCTCTATATAGGCTACATATAGGGATTGTAAACCCAAGAGAAAAAGTCTGTATGGTAGGATACAGGAGTATCACTGAGTTTTTCATAATACTAATAGTGGACTGCAGTAATTCAAAAATATATGTTAAAGCAACATCACAGAACAATACACTCTAAAATAGTAGGTATACCCATGATAGGAATTCACAGCCAACTACTTTAAAAAGACTTTGGGGGTTATTCATTATGGGTCGAACTGTCACGTAAATGTCTGAATTTACTTCCTTTCGCAACGTCTCCAACCCTACTTATTCAACAAACTCTTCAATGTGACCAATTTACGACCAATTCAGACGCCTACTCCAGTCACCGACTTATGGAGCTCTTCGCATCAATTTGCGTGGGTGGGCACAGTTAATTCGGCTATCCAGTATGTGACGGAATCTGTCGAAGGAGAGGATTATGCAGGGTGTACTGCTGTGAATTCACCTGTTTGCCTTCGCCAGATCAGAGTGGTGAATTGAGGGATTGATTGCAGGGTCTTGCGTAAGTTGACTATTCATTATAAAGTAACAATGGCAACTGCAACTAAATGAGTCTACTACTTAACATGAACTAGGCACAAGTTGACAATTGAAAATAAGTATTATTCCCTTATATACAGTAAGTGGGATATGATGAGACTGACGTCACTGCCCTTCACTTGTTGAATTCGCTTCACTCCGCATGACTTCTCATCCCACTATTGTCTGACTTACTACACCACACTATGCATGTGATCACATCTATCAGTGTCCACTGCTTCATGAATAAGAATAAGTGAATTTGTGTCTTCCTGATCGTAGTAACACGAACAGATGCGAAGTCACTATGCAAGGTGAATTCACACTTTATTGAATGATTCCAGAGAGACAGAGCCCACTGGAACATCATCTGATATATTTTTATATCTCTTCCACCTTTTACATCACTTCTTCTTCCATCTGGTGAGTCTAGTGAAATGTTGCCTATATATTGGTGATGTTAACTATTGATACAGTTTGCTACTGTGCACAAAACCTTTGTTACATTACTACTGTTTAATCTGAAATTTGACTATGGTCACATATATAAGGTGATCAACTATTGATTCTCATATTCTTTTTAGTTTGGTTTAGAGAGTTAAATTCAGAAAATTTTCCATATAATCATGCTGAAGTTATTTATAAAACAAGTGTATTTACTTCATCTACACACTGCTTTACAGAAATTAACCATTAAGATTGATCCATGCCTGTACTGGGTTCATTTACAATTTAAGGGGTAATTCAGCAAGGTGCGAACTCACCTTGCGATGCTTCGATTCACCTCACCAAAATGGTTACGCTCTGACTTCTCTCCTACACGCGCACATCAGTGAACGCTTTAAAGGTATTCCAGTCACCTTGCGACCACTCGAGTCACCTTGCGAGACAGAAATACCTTTAATGCATTCAATGATGTGCGTGTGTAGGAGAGAAGTCCTACCATCTTGTAGACGCTACAGGAATATAAAGTTTCGCACAAACAAATTGAGGAAAAGCTTCTTCCATGACTCCATTATAAGGTTTAATCTCTCCACACTTAGACACTAGCCCACCCTCACCCCCCCCTACTCATCTCCCCTGCAGCCTCTCTACCACGCATCACCCACATTATGTCTGCCTGTATTCTATTGTATATGTATGTATTATGTATATTTATTATACTACTGTATTATTATATTATTTATTGATTTCTGTAATATGGTCGCACCAAAAATTTCACTTGATATACATGTATTTCCAGTGATAATAAACTTCTATTCTATCTTATTCTATTCTATTTATAGACCAGCACATTGTTACAGCTCTTATTATCTCTCTATCTGTGCATATCAGTCTTCCTCCCATTTAGATTGTAAGCTCTAAGGGGCAGGACCTCCATCCTCTTGTTTCAATCACATCCTGGTACTTAAAGGGATGTATCCTCGTGATATTATGCTTGTAACTTACTTTACTTGCATTGTTTAATACACTTTTTTCCATGTCTGTATTATATTTTTATTGCTGAATTGTACAGCACTTGCATACATTTGTGGCCCTTTATAAATGATATTATACATACATAAATAGCTAAGTCTTCCTGTTAAACCTGGAAGTTACTTTTGATATTTTAATCAGATATTAAATTATAGACAGTAATGTTATCTAATATTACAGATGGAGCAGGGGCCAGTCTTCAGAGTATTGAGCCCAATGCAGAATCTGCCCTATTTATGATTTCTGAGATGAGGGAATTCACAGAACAATAGGAACTCCTATTGACCTGGCAATTCCATTATCTCAGAAATTATGACTAGCAAAATCATAAAATCGAAGTCAGGATATATATAGTGCTGAAGGTGCAGCATGTGATTATGCCTTATTGGATAATCAGCTGTTTATAGTAAAGTTCAGAAGTGGAAATAATTGTTGTTGAAGCATTAAATTACCAAGAGCGCTTTGATATTGCAATGGGACGATAAATCAGTGGGGTTGAAAAAGGAAGTGGTCCGTGATAAACATTTCTTAGTATGGGCAATGCTTAAGGCTAAGCTCACATTAGCGTATTATGCACAGCACATAATACACTAGTGTGAAAAATAAATACAGCTCAATCGTTCCCTATGGTACATACCTAGCTCCAGACACACTAGCATATAACGTGCATACACCGTGTCCAGAATACTGACTGTCGCATTTTGGCTGGCGTATATATGTAACGCACAAAACGCAGCAGGATAGGAAGAGTCGTAAATGCCAAGGGAGCGTTCACACTGTCACTGGTAAGTACAACAGAAAAAAACGCCAGAGCATTTTTTTTTTTATATATATACTAGCGTATTATGCCTTAAAGTAACAGTCCAGCTTCCAATAGTTATTTCTCTGCCTATTTCTCACCGCTAAATAAATACTTTTACAATGAAGTTCATTTGCTCATTTCCGTCTCTTTTCAGTTTCTAAACACTTTCTTTTTGAAGCTTTGGCATTTTAAGCCAGGGGGTTTGACTGAAAAGCTTGAGAATTCTAAGTAACCAATCAGAATCATGCAGGCGTGTAACCTCACGGAGCTGATGTCGACCTGCTTCTTTATGACTGTTTTTTTCTTTCGAATTTTCAAGCCTTTGTCGAGTGGTAAGATTTCATGCTGACCAGCTGACTAAAATATCAGGTGAATGGCTTGTTTAATGTGTATCTTGCACTTTGGGTTTAGCTGGAGCCCTGTCTAGCCTGCTCCCTTGATAACTGTTCACTGGATATGCCTATATTGTGTATTTTAGCAACAGAACAACTAGCCATAGATGGGAACACTATGAAGGAATGAAAACTCTTTAATAAAAGCAGCACACTTATATAATTTATACTTTCTATGATTTCTCTGCAAATGAAAGTTAACATAACATTCTGGATGGATAGGTGACAAAATAGACTCTGCATAATATGACACTAATTTGAATCCATCTCATATCTGAAGCAAAAGAATATCTACTAATATGCATATATGCTAATTTTGTTTTAATTTACATGCTTCCTGAGTCTAGCTATATGTTGTAAGCACTGTACACCCCAAGACCTCATGTCCACCAATCAATTGTCTCAGTAGGTCTTGTTAAATGAGCATTATACTGTACGTCTCAGTGGAGAGAGGGGACAACATATGGTTAAGAGTGTGCTATATCTTAGGGCTATGTCATCACATTAATGTAGAAATAACAGAAGGATTTAACATTCTGATTCCGGAAAAGCTTTAACATTTTGGTAGGTAACACTGCCCTGAATCAGATGAAAGGGGGCAGCTAGTGGCTTTTTTTTTTGTTGCTATTTTGGTATCCATTTGTACCAAATTTTACCCAATTTATTATTTACTTTGCATTTATTTTTTAGTTATTTTTCAAGGAAAAAAAATCAGCTGACGAATGCAATTCAGAACACTTTTAAAGGAGAACTAAAGTAAAAAAAATAATAAACAACAATTAAAATACTTACCTTATACTCAGGGGCGTCCCTGGCCCTATTGGCGCCCAGGGCCAACCCCCCCCCC
>WMED01006900.1:0-17484 GCA_019650415.1 Pipa parva
GCGATATCTGGCGATATTAGCGATATAGAGGATATCGACTTTTGTAAATATGCCCCATAGGGTTATTCATCAAAGTCCGAATTGTTGCATATAGGTGCTAATTCGCCAGATAAAGACAGTCGCAATAGGCTGCTGTGTCGCAGTTGCATCTTTATAATGAGAATATTGTCGCAGTCGCGACTTTATTATGGGAAAATTGTCATGACTTTACAATGGGGAAATTGTCACGGATTTACTATGGGAATCTGCTGTTTGTGAATTCGACAGTCAAATTCACACCTTAGTGAATAACCCCCATAGTAATTGCCCCGATATTAAAATTATCCATGAAAAACAGAAATCCAGGTATGAGCAATTAGATTTTTTTAAAAGGAGAAACATTTCTAAAAGTGGTTAAACGCTGGAACGAAATAGTTTAGTAGTTCTGCGAGCAAATTTGATAACGGTGATATTCATTATGACTTTTCTTGGGCACCCTTTATATCTAGTAAAGAATGCTCATTCATTACTTCCTAACACCATCGCGAGTTTAAAGGACATTTTTTGCTGCTACTCAGGTATCTTTCTGTACATATGGTCTAACAGAAATAACAGAAACATGGATACTTGCCTTAACGGAATATCATTTTCATTTTGTTACACATCAGGCACATACACTAAAATGGTTGGTAATATATGTCGTACAGTTACCCTCTAGAGGGGGTAATATCATTAAACTCCTTCAGAAGGAGGTCAAATGGATTAAAAAACTTAATGTTCTTAAACCTATGGGACTAAATGATACTTGGTCTATTTTTTTCATTTTTAGCATTTAGAATCTCTAATGCTCTAAAGTTTCTATTTCAGATTCTGAATTTTGTGCCTAGCATTTTGTAATCTGTCCGTTCGTATCTGCCAGTACGGTAACCAGATACAATTCTACAGTTGCGCTGTATTTATTACTAATTCCGCAATTGTATTTTGCATGTATGTTTCATTATTTGCTAAACCCTAAGGTAGCCCTTTTCTGGCAATGTCATTTATCAATGTTTTTCTATTTGTTCTCAAGTAGATGGCTATGATTTTGGGACTTTGTAGCTCTCTTGTGACATTTTGTATGGACTTTAATCTTTGGAGGTATAGGCCTGTATTTTTTGTGCAGTTTCCTCCTACTCACATGTGTCCGTAATTGTATAGGTGGGGCTTTGCTTGGGTGTGTTCTTTATTCAATTTTATCTATACATATGACCTTTGTAAATCTGCAATTCACGTTTCACTGAAACGTGTTGTGTGCGTAATAAAGATGTACTTGTTACTACCACTTTTGCAACTTTAAACAAATCTCTTCTTTTTTGCACTGTATTTACAAGAATCTGGACAGAACTCACGAGATATTTGCCTGGATCTTTGGTCTATTTGTACAAGCTTTTATATTAACAGAACATCAGTTCATCTGAAACCTCCGGTGATTTAAATCTCTCTGTGGTACTACCTGCCTTCCAGCCTGTACTTACAATCCTGCCTAGCAAACAGCAGACCATTTTGAATGTGAGGAAGTTGAATAAGGGAAATAATGGGGAAAAAAAGACATTTCAGAAAACTGCTACCTACAAAATATTCAAAATTACATTTAAGATGAACATTTATGAAACAACTGTGCGAATTGAAAGAGTTAAATGCTTCAAAATTAAGTCTCACAACAGCATCAAATGGCCTGTAATGATTCTGAAAACGCTGATTGTATTGATGAAAAGCATGTAGCTAAATCCTTAAACAGCTGTATACTGAGAACAGAAATCTCATTTCCAGCTAACCTGACCCAGGAGTGTGTCTGAGAAAAAGGCAGATGACTTTTAAATGTGAGATAGGTGCACTGCAAACTCTGGTTTCCAGAAGTGAATATAACACTTGACAATAGCCTTTAATGAATGTCTATATATATATATAATTTCATGATGATAGTGCGTCTCTCCTGTTCTTGCTTTTATTATGCATTTTGGGATTAATGCATTTTGTTACCGGAATTTAACAAAAAAACTTTTTTTTTTTCTTTTTTGCAAAAGTTTTTTTCCTTTTGGCTGCTGACTATTACAGTAACTGTGCAGATAGTTGCTTTTCTGGTTATCTGTTATCCCGAGATCCCCCTGACAACTCTTTCCTGAAGTTGGCTGCATCTTAAATACATTTTGAAAACAATTTCATTCTTAAAGATCAGATAAAAAACTGTGTTTATCTTTCTGTAAATGTATGAACCTTAGCATTTACAAACTCATTCTCCTTTCATTCTCAACTCTTGTTTTCATTTTTCACATATGTATAACGTAATATATTCTTTTTAAATGAACTTTTCATTTTATGTTTTTTTTATTTTAAAGAATGGGCACTGTTAGACAGGATATATATATATATATATATCCAAAATGGAGAAGGTGATACTGTTATGGCTTGGCAATAGGAAACAGAACAGTAGCAAATTGTCCAGTGTAAAGCACAACGAATAATATTTTGAGCCAGAACTATCCTATCTTTTAGAAGCTGTAAAAAATATATATAAAAAAAATATTAAAAGAATTGTAGCCACATGAAGTAAAATGTATACAATAATTCTTCCTTGTAGTGTTCAAATACCTGAGACATTTAATGGTTCATTACTATCCAGGCCTTACAATCTGTTGTGTGGGTTGTCTTCAGAATAGTTACTTGCTGGTTGAATAGGATAAAGTTTTATGGAATATGGTTATTCACTAAAGTCCAAATTGTTGCGTATAGGTGCGAATTCACCAGCTAAAGACAGTCTCAATAGACTGCTACTGTCACAGTCGCAGTTAAATAATGAGAATATTGTCACAATTGCGACTTTACTATGGACAATTATTGCGGTCGCTATTTAAAAATTGTCACGATCACGACTTTACAATGGAAGAATTGTCGCAGTCGCAGATTTGCTATAGGAATCCGCTGTTTAAGAATTCGACAGCCGAATTCACACATTAGTGAATAACCCCCTAATTAGTGTAGATGCATGAATGATGACAATGTTGCTTTCTTATGATAGTTTATGCATCTTGCCAGTATGTAGATATTTTAGAAACACATGTTATTTTGGCATTGTCTCTTTTAAACAGATCCATGATAATAAAACAATAACTTTTGCTTCAAATATGTCTGTTTTGCTAAATTTGCTGGAATACACCATTGCTTCTATTTTCCTGACACTATGGGACAATTTGCTTCATCACATCAAAAATATGTTAAATAATATCCAGTACTGAATTCACTACACATTGGATATTTACTAAACTCGAAAAGATTGATTTTGGCCTTTTCGTGTTTATTCCCTGTCAATACCGCTGTTCGATCGATTTTTTTTTTTTTTTTTTTTTTTTTTTTTACCGATCGAAATGTTTCAATCGGATTATTCTATGGGTAAGTAGCCAAAGTACTGATGTAAAAGTACGGCTACTTTTCCATTGAAAAATGTTTCGATCGGAAAAAAATTGATCGAAAAAATATTAACCGATATTTACCAATCGCACAATGGTTGAATAATCCTGTTAATGTTTAGAAATGCTGGTGAGATACACTCAGGTTTGATGTATATAGTAGCTTAGACTGCTAAGCAGGTAACCATACCATGCAAATGCTTAACAAACCTTAATAGCCATTTGCCTGAATTTCCAATTATATTTACAGAAATGTTGGATTTTATAGCATGGCAGCAAGACTGTATAATACCCAAAGTTATTTTTTTTTTATTATTAACACAAAATTAAAAAGCAGAAATCAAAACATAGAATTTTAAACCTTTAATTTGTCTAGTAATCTACAATATTTATTAAAAAGAATAAAAAACATTTCAGGAGAAATAGTTAAAAATCAAAATCATTCTATGCATTGGTTGCATACCCTTTAAAAAACGCTTAATGGCAGTGCCATTTACTTTGACCCTCTGAGTTAACAAATAATGTTTACATATTTGCATACCCTATATGCATAGATCAACTGCAAGTGTGCCCACTCACTATGGTAGTATTAGTTATAGGGAGACTGACATATATTTATAAAACCTAGAATCTACAATGACCTTAATCTTATTTTTTTTAGACTGAAACCTTTTAACCTTACCCAGTATTATATGAATATATACTAGCAACAATTTAAAGGAGTCTAAATTCAATTCCAAGCTGCAGTCAGTTTGTTAGACACAACATGTAAAGAATTGATTTGTTTATATTCTTCTGACAGGCTTGCTACAAAGAATGTGTTTTAATTCTGCTGTTTTATTAAACTCCTTACTTAAGCAGCAGAAAAATGTTACTGCATTCAGGGCCATGGTAAAGTGGATGTCTTACTGAATGACATCTGTCAGTGCATGATGAATGACCCACAATTCCCTGTTCTGTCACTCAGGTGAGGGCCATTAATCTTCATTTTGGCTTTGTCAGGTCAGGTAGTCATGACAGCAAAATGTCTTCTAGCAACAATAGCATGCACACAACAATAGGATATTCTTATTGTCAGAATAACACAGAATTAGCATAATATATTATGTCTTTCCTCCCCCAGCATTATTTCATGCAAAGAGCAAGTAGGGAAGAAATATGATTAGACAGATGGAGTGCAGATCCAGCCTGCTAGCAAGCCAACCTCATGCAGTGCTTGATGAGGAGTGGAGCATCTCTACAAACCAATCAAATGGCTGGCAGTTCAATTACATTGTAATAAAGGGACATTCATCATTCAATTAGGCACCTGTCAGTATTTCACAATAGGGAAAACTTCTAACCTGAGACTCTAGGGAAAAACGCAAGAATGAAGAAGCAGAGAAATAAATGAAAAAAGGACAAAGTCAATTACTGGACATCCACATGAAAAGAACAGAACAATAAAAAGGCTACAGTAATCATAAAAAAAATGTGAACCCTATGATGGAATAGTATCAATGACTATACAGACGTATTAATATATTGTATTCTCTGTAATCTCTGTATTTCTTCCTGTGCATATGAGCAACTTACAACTATTACACATGTAAAACAGACTGTGTGCACTCTTGTCTCTGTAGCCAAACAGCTAACCTGTAGCACATTGTTTCCAAAGAACAAAGTTTCAAATGCATATGCTTTAGGCGTTACCAAGATTCTCTTTCTATTTTCTATTTTTGTTTCCTCTAATTTTTGAGTTCATTTATTGTGTTGGAATTTTGCAAAGTGCTAAATGGCAAAGTCATCACAACTACATCTGTAAATAAACCATACAGGTCACCTTAACACCATCTTGGGGGGTGCGGGAAACTGGTGGTGATTTAGGAGTGCCATTGAGAAAGGTGTAGTTGAAATGCAATAGGAATGTGTGCTTTTGTGTAAATCACAGAAAGGTGCATTGGATGTTCATCCAATACAATGATGCTTATCTGATACAGACTTAACAGATTTGATTTACTTCACCCTCAAACTAAAGGATAATAGCCAACTCTCTCTAGAATAGCATTATAACTTCTGCTTATGGTTCAGATGTGGAAGTTGTACGAGTCAAAGAGCATTATATGCTATTTATTTAGCAAACATGGTGATCCGAGTAAGATTAGACCTGTTACTTTAGTAACTTTGGGATTTTATTACATATCCTTTTTTGTGTAAAAATTTCAAATTAACATGCTTCTGACCATATACATAAACCATTTATTGGTTTAAACTAATACTGCATCCACATATATGAAATTAAGTGAGTTTAATTGACTTGACAGATATTGCCCACTGAATGTTCTTTTCCAGTGGTGAAGGGAAACACTAGCTGTCATACTTGTTTTAAACCATTATCATTTGGGGCCACTGTGAAGTATCTCTTCCGCCCCTGTACCAAGACATGAACATTTATAAATGAATGCTAACAAATGATAGACATCTTTAAAAGAAGGTAAGGGGAGGGGTGATGTTTTTCTTAGTATAAAGCCCTACCTAAAGCCTATACTATGAAAAAGATACATGTAAGTCTCTATGGGTAGCAATACATGGTGGGAAAAACAGCAATAAAATACTGGTGGGTGGGGGTTTGCTTTAAGCCACCAAATATAACAGAACCTGCATAAAATCTACTTTATGGGCAAATAAATGAAGGGTCAAAACACAATGAGGTAGCATATACCTGACAGAATAACAAAATGCAGGTGGGCTGCACAAAGAAAATAGTGACCATAATCTCATACATTTACACTTGACTTTAAGTAGCTGTCACAGTGTGGATGTAGAGAGTAAAATCAACTGTTGTTGGTGAAAGTAAATTTCCCCTTTAATGTTGCCAGTCTAACCCAGGATGAAGCACCATCTTATAATAAATAACATAGAAAAATGACCATCTCCAGATAGTATGCACCCTACGGTCTTAAGGGAATTAAGTATGGATATAGACAGGTTATTATTTTTAATATTTAAGGACCATATAATAACAGGGACTGATCCACCAGGACTTGTGTGTAGAAAATATGGTTCCTTTATTTAAAAAAGGGCTCAAAAAGTGAGCCTGAAAACTTTAGACCTGTTTGTTTAACATCTATTGTGGCAAAAATGTTTGAAGGATTTCTAAATGTTTCTATCTTGGAGTTTCTCAATGATAAATATATAACACCGTATTAGCATGGGTTTATGATCGATTGATCCTCTCAAACTAATCTAATTAGCTTCTATGAAGATGTCAGTTCTACACTGGACCAGACTGAGCCTCTATGGGGGATATTTCTCAAGTTTTTTGCTGATTTTTACAGGATCAAAAACAACTTTTCGATGTAAAAAAAAATGCATAAAATATGATTTTCTAAATAGAAAAAAAAAAAAAAAGCATTTTTTGAATACTGGCTTCCTCAGAATTAGGCCATCGAAAAACCTTTTTGACTTTAATCAATTTCTCCCTGTATGCCATGTACATTGAATTTTTCAAAGAATTTAATACATTGCACCAGCATAGAAGAGGTGTCAAGCACTGCGCCTATGGAACTCTCTGACAGGAATTTGTCATGGTTGACTTCCTTGATTGTGAGAATATTACAAGTTATGGGTATTAGATAACTGGAGGTGGGTGTCTTTTTCCGGGCTTTATGTTATTATGTAATTAAAAACTATAAGGCAGACTAACATTATGATCACAATTTTGAATGAAAATTTGGTGTTACACAGACACACGCGATTTTATTACTGTTAAAGTCATGGCTTATGTGAGAATATTAGCACACTGAAAATCCTCAATGGACTGATATATGAAATCACATGGTAAAAGTACAAAATTATGAAAAAAAGTTTGCAAACCTTCCAAAAAATCTGATAGAAACTTTATTTTAAAAAATAGGTTAATAAGCCTTTACATAACAAATATAATTGGCTTCATAAAGAATTTTACAGCATTTTGGTACTACTCGCACAATTTTTACTGTTAGCAGCTCACATACTTTACTGATGAGTGATTTCAATCTCATTGACTGGATACAGAGTAGGGTGAGAAAGATAGACAGGTCATCAAAATGGATAGCAAGGGAAAGCACTGGCAAGTGCAAATGACATTTGCTACATACACAATGCATCATCAGCTATATGGTTAATACTAAGGGGGTAGAGTTGCGTAGAGATGAAAATTCATGTCCATTCACTACTTTTCATATTTCATTACTTCATCAATTCACTTTTCATATTCATCTCACTTTGTTACTTTTTGTGATGTGGCAACATTGCATCTGAAACATTGAAGTTGGTCAGTATCAGTGCTTAAAATGAAAATGTATGATTGAATCTTGTTAAATAGTAGTGCCTGCCATAGCACCCAGGGATTTCAGCACCTGCAGCTAATTTACTAGTCCTGTTTGCAAGGATGAAGGGCGAAGCTCTAAATATATTTTCAAATTTGCATCCAATTCAACACCCAATGACAGTCACACAGTTACAGAGCTCTTCATATCATTTTGCTTGTGAATTTGATGGCTATTTGGATATTCATCAAGTGGCAAAGTGGCAAATTCACAAAGTAAAGCAGGGGGATAACAGGGCTTCAGTTAGGCATAAAATGAATTTCTTCCAGTTTAAGTGACTTTAATTTGATGGCTACAATTTCAATTAAAACTGCTGAAAATGTCCTTTCTTATAAACAATCTTTCTGATTAACAGTATTTCAATATTTTGACATTCATTATGAAAAATACAGTTATAAGACATCTTTTCCTTTAAACAAATACATTTGAATAATGAAAAAATGACATCACTTCTCTTTGATTGGTCAAATTCTTATCACTATGCATCCCACTACTGACCGATCGACTTTGCCTGACTATGTGACAAAAAACATGCAATGAGTGGTTCACTTCTTTGTCAAGAGAATCCACTGTTTAGTGACTAAAGAGTAGTGAATTTGTGTCCACAATGCAAAGGGATACAAATTCGATATACCTGATAAATTTGCACTTTGATACATCAATCCCCTAAATTGTCAAATAACCAAATAACAAATGTGCATTTTTGGTTACAAACTCACCTATTTGTGATTCAATCCTCCAGCAACCGCCACCAATTATTTAGGGTTCTGGCTCCACTTCTTTGACTCCAGTCCCTAATATTTCTACATTTGCTTGCAACATTTAATCAGTTTAAGAGAAATGTACTATTTTTTTATATTTTCCATACTTGGTTAGACATTGGAATCAAAGGTCTTTGAAGCATAGATAACTTTGAATAAGCATTGGCAGAGAGGCAAGGATATTACTCTTAATTCACAAGAAAAGCCCTGATTTATGAGTGATATAGTACTGAAAATTATTGTGTGATAATGGTACGTTGTTGTCATCCAGTGTTTTGATTGATAAATGCAGCAAAGTCAAGATTATAGAATATACAGAAGTTTCCCAAGAGGTGTTTATAGAATCCCAGTAGGCATAGGAAAATGAGTCAGAAGTCAGGTGGTGTAAAGAGTGGTATACATGAATTGTGAAATAGAGGAGTGGGTTTAGGGAGAGAATCTGTCTTTCAGACAAGATGGCAAAAAACTGAGTTGGGGTACCTGATTGGAAGGAGGCCCATTGTGGTAATGCCCTAGGATCAGTGTATCCTACCAAACCAAGTGATTCACAGCAGCTAATGCCCAAAAGGCATGTCACATGTTTCATGCGGTCCAATCAGAACGATTCAGGAAGTGGTTGTGAAATATGATTTAAGTGAGTAAATTTTATTGTTTTGTATACCATGATTAAGCGCACCACGCGCGAAACGCGTAGGTACCGCCATGTTTGTTTTTAAACCTTGATTTTATTACCCATGGGGTTCCAATAAAGAGAGAGATTTTTTATTCACATCGGAGTGCTGGATTGCATTGTTTCTATTGTTTCTCCCAAGACATCTGACTAATACCGGTGCACCCGTTTTAAAAGACTATAGTGGGGCTTGAAGCAGTGAGTACACCTTTGTTTTAAGTTCTTTAAGTTCCCATTGTGGTAATGCCCTAGGACCAGTGTATCCTACCAAACCAAGTTGTCAAGAAAAGGAATACTCTAGAGGGACCCAAGGTAACCAAATGATGTCTGACAGGAGAGAGAGAATGGCTTATGCTCAAAGTGTTTGGGTGGACATTCCACACTCAATTAGGGAGCCTTGTAGAGAGTAAGGCTAAAGGTACAGCTGAAAATGCTATGTAAAAAGAGACCACCCTGTGAATCCCAGAGGAAATGATGAAAATTAATTTTCAGTTGTGACATCTTTCTATTTTCTGTGAGTAAACCTACGATAAATATATATAATGTAAATAAATGTTAGATGGAGTGTGTGTGCAGTAAATCACCATGTGTGGGATGTATGGTTGAATTTTAGTTGGGTATGAGAAGTCTGGGGCCTGTGTAATGGAGTTACTTCTCCATTATAAATATATATAGCAAACACATATACAAATAAATATATATATATATATATACAGTATATATATATATATATATATATATATATATATACTGTATTATATACTATATATATATACTGTATATATATATTTATATATTGTAAGGGTTTCACTCCAAGGTTTCAGTCGTCTTGTGGAATAACGTAATGCAAACAGTGTCTCTCTGGAAGGTTCAGCTTTATTTACACAAAAATTGAACTTAAATGCAGCCTTTCCTTTTACAGACACATAGTTCCATCTGAAAGAGATTGAAAGAAAAACCTCATATCTGGAGAGCAGCATATGTGGACTATTGATTATTTTTATTTTTTGTTACATTATTAATTATATTTGTATTATTTTGCGCGATATCACTATTGTATTCACAATTCATTGTTTAAATGCAGCCTTACTTGGCAGAACAAAAAAAACATAAACAGTTCACGTTTTCTCACAAACTTATAACTTCCCCTTTTCCAGGAATCCCTCTCCTTTAGTGTCTTAAGGGTCTTTTTAGTCCAGCCACACCACAGTGCCTTCTTAGTTTGTCTCCAAACGGACCCCACCCACAGGATTTTCCACCTGCCTTTTAACACTCTTCTATTCTACAACTGGAGCCAATCTTAAAAACTGGGTTGTGCTCCAGCCATATGAACAGAGTGTGGGGGAAACATATCTTCCCTCCCACAGCACACCTTTATATCCACTACTATATATATATATATATATATATATATATATATATATATATATATAATACAAATTCAGATATAATGCATTCTATAACTGCAAATGAAACATGCAGTTAAACTTTAATGACCTTTGGTTCTTTCTATTTGGATATTTTTGCACACTAATGTTCTTTACACTCCCTATACAACTACTGCCTATATCATCATCTTAACTTGACATTAAAAGTGCATGGAAAATACAGTCATATTCCGCTCACTAGAGTAATCCTTTACACCTATGAAATGCATTTCATTTTTGGATAAACTCACACTTTGCATAAGCAACCTTACAAAACTGCACATCTAGCATCTGAATCAGTGAAGCTGAAACAAAAGGATATAAATGCCATAATAAAAGTTTAAAAGTATATACATGGTGGTTTCCCTGGAGAGAAAGCTACAGTGAAAGCAAGTAGAGGCACAGCTTTGGCTATAAAGCAAAAAGTACAAAGCAATCAAATTGTGACAAAAATGACGTTGCTGTGAAATAAAAATACTCATGAATAAATAATTGATAAGCTGCGGTTTTCATTAAAATTGCCAGGCATGTTCATTAAATACCCTTCCAGGCTTCTCTTAAGAAGGTGCCCCCTGTGTTTTGATTAGAAACCATGTGGTGTGCATAGATGTCAAAACTCTGAAGTCTTTAGTTGTCTCAAAAGCCTTCTCAGCTGAAAAATCTTTAGTCCAGCATATTCTGAAACTGAGCTGTATTCCCTTCGCACTCATCACTGGTCCCTAACCATGACAGCCAGCCCTAGTAAATAATATATCAAGATAAATGATAATTGCTCTGTTTAAAGTGTCTCCTAATGAGCATCATCAATTAAAAATTAATATTGCAAAGACTGTATTGCATGCATTTATGTACTAAACATAGCAGCAGGTATCAGCTTACACATATGAGAAGCAATTTCTCTTTTCCTGTATCTTACCAAAACAAACATTAAAAAAACACACAGAGAAATTGGGAAAAAAAATACAATTCTCACATTTCTTCATCTCCTCTGTAATAGCTTTGCTTGCTTTTGATGCTTATATGGGAATTCAGTCAATATTGCGATATCGTTTTCTGTTATTGAATTACTAAGTTCATTGCAAAATAAAATACTGAATTTCTGTAATGTGAACTAGAGACGAGTAAACCAGTTAAGATTCTAATTGGTTTTAACCGGAGGATCACGTTTGCTATGTGAAAAACTGGCAATTTTAGAAAATTGACTAGTTGAAAGATCCAGTTTGAAGACATGTACTGATCAAAGCAAATTTTTAACTCATTCATTATCAAAGTAGCAAACAAATAATAATAAAAAAATAGATATGATTGTCCATAGCCCCAAAGTCCTACCAAACATATGAGACAGTATATATTTGTCTTTGCAAGCTATCCTTTGGACATCAGAGTAAAGGATGCAAAAGGAACAAATATTTCACATTATGAAAGCACCCTGGTACTACAAGCTGAATCCGCCTCCCATCACCATCCTAATGAAGGGAGGTTTTCCTTGAAATGTTGATTGCCTTTTCCCCATCCAGTGTGTAAATAAATAGGTAAAATACCCGGGTATATATTGTTGAAATTCAAGTCCTATTCCTGTACATGGAATTTGCCATTTGCCAAACATCCAAGGACATGTACCTTAGTGATTATAATACACTATTAGTAGGCTAGTGGTCTCTTCTGTCTGTTAACCCTCACTGTATCCCATCAATGCAGTGTCATTTCATGAACTTGTTTGGGAGAGGGAGAGTGAGAAGGTCCCAACATACCAAAATAGGAAGAAGAACAGATCCCTCTAGTTATGTGCACACTAATTCTTTATTATGTCATGTAATAAATAATCTATATAAAAAAGGAGGAATGAAACATTAAAAACACTTAAAATCTGTCGTAAATAAGACTACACCTAATAGAGGGGGTGCATCAAGTGTAAACAGTTAATACATATTCATATCCTATAATACAGAGGGCCCCAACCTTTTTTGCACCAGGGACCGGCTTTAAGCAAGGCCAGTTTTCCATGGCCCAGTGGGGTGGGGGTGGGACAGGGGTGGAGCTTTGGTCATATGGGGGCGTGGTTATGGAGGGGTGGAGCTTAGAAGCGCTACACACTTAATACCAGAGCCGCATCAATGAGGCCAGTCTGCTGCCCCGCCCCGGCACGCCCCACATAACATGTTCTGCCGGGGGCGAGTCAGTGAGGAGAGCCTGCCGCCCTGCCCCGTCAAGTGTAACAGGTTACTGCTGTGCTGGCTGCATCTCAAAGACCCGCCCGATGCCTGCCCTGTCCTGAATAATGTTCTCTGCCTTGACAGCTGCGAGCTGTCACGGCTATGGCAGAGAACATTATCGCGTGCTCTGACCAGGCGCAGGGCCGCAGAGCTAGGTGTCAGCGGCACCGCAGACCAGCTGAAAAACCCCAACGGCCCAGTCCTGGTCCGCGGACCGGCGGTTGGGGACCTCTACTATAATAAATATAAATCGGCATTTAAGGATTAGATAAGCAATCAAATTAGTCAATATGAATTCAAGTTTATTCAGTATATATAAAGTCATATAGGTATGGCATGCTTTGAAAGAGTTTACCAGTCAGCCGTCATGGTCTGACTTAGTAGTGAGTGTGAAAATGCTGTTCCCTAGTGAATTAGGAAATGGTACAGAATGTCACCCCTCAATCTGGACGTGTTTTGCCCTTTTATAGAGCTGGACCTAGCAGCTACTGCCATCTTTTTTAGCCATTGAGTCTATTGTGCAGATATATTGGTCACTATTCCACAGCTGATTGGATGATGGAGGATACATATCATGCAAAATAATACAATGTCATATATCATACTGTATGTTATCAATAGTAACAATAGATTAATCAAGAAAAATCAGAAATTGCATAAAAGTCTTTGATTCACAAATTAAAGATCTATATTAATACTGCAAACTTAGTAAATAGCAGTTAATTATAACATCAAAATAATATAAATAAATTATATATAAAAAAAAAAATCATCAGTTGTGGGCCCCCCTATATCTATGGGTGAAATTTCATTCATAAAAAAAAGTGTTCCAACATACCTATAGCTTTAATCATTATGTTAAGGCTGAGGCAGCACCAGTGACAATCTTCAATAGGAATCCTCATTAAAACAAGATATAACATCTAAAGATGGCTGAGCAAGTATATCAAACAAAACAGCCCCAATGTAAGAAGCTGGGTTTGAACACAAATCCTTTGTCTAGCGTAGTCAGTCGGTTAGAAGAAGCATGAGAAGTCATGTGGAATAAGGCGAAGTAGACATGAGAAGAGCAGTGATGTCAGTCTCAACAAATCCAACTAACTGTATTCTGTGAATATTCTATTTATTTCTATGTCCCCTTGTCCCTAGGTATGTTGTTACTTAGGGGGTAATTCAGGATAGTGCGAAGTGAGGTGCGCAGTCCTCGCCTCACTTCGCACTGATTGATATGCGCACGCTGATGTCTTGCACGCGGACATCAGCGAGTGCTTTAAAGGGATTCAAGTCTCAGCGAGACCAAAAGAGTTGCCTCGCCGAGACTGGAATCCCTTTAAAGCGCTCGCTGATGTCCATGTGCAGGACATCAGCGAGCGCATATCAATCAGTGCGAAGTGAGGCGAGGACTCCGCACCTGAATAACCCCCTTAGACGCAATCACCATTGTCGCTTTTGAATGAATAATCACATTACACAACATTGAAGCCCTGCTATCAACCCCCCGAATTCGCCAGTCTGAAGTGGCGCAGTCAGTGGAGTCTTGACCGTTTATTTGACTGAGACAGTGGACAGTAAAATTTGGGGGTTTTCCTTTATAAAGTACATGCATTATTCATAACTGAATCTTTAAACTGTTCAATCTCCCTACCAATTTTACACCAATTTACATTTAACCTGTCCAAACTGCCAGATAATTCATGGTTTTAATATATGTGTTTTTGAATTGTTTTTAATCATAGTGGTTTGTCATCACTGGCTGATATATTTATTCACTTGTGTGTTCTTTTCAATTAATAAAATTGTTCAAGTGTGTGCACCCTACATGAGAGCGCTTTCTCTTTTTCTGATACCATTTGTGAAGTGGCGCAGTCAAACAGGTTAATTCCGAGCCGTTCAACTAGCCAAATTCGCACTACTCTTAGTCAGTAGTAGAAGTACCTCTGCACGTGCACGCAAAATGATGCAAAGAACTCTGTAAGTTTGTGACTCATGTAGTTGTCCAAACTGGTGCATATTCGTCACTTTGCAGACTTTGCTCAAGTAAGCAAACATGGGGAAGTGGAGTATAGACATTTATTCACAGCTTTATATGACTATTCGGATTTTAGTCAATGAGGCTCAAAGTGTATACTTGACTTACATTTTAGCAGTAGCGTTTATATAATTATATATTATATATAGATGTAACTGACATTGGTATTTAACACAAATCAAGATACCTCAGTAAGGTTACTGCATTCCGATGAATACAGTGTCAAAGTGAATAATGACACAATTAGCTTTTATACTGTACCTCTGTCAAATCTTCCAATGCAAGTAATACACTAGTGGCTGTTACACAAGTGGACAAGTGTGCACATAAAGAGAAAAGCCCCTAAAGCAAAGAATATTTGTCATTCAGATGTTTGCTGTCTTGTTCAGTTTCAACAGTAGCATTTAAAAAGTTCACCTAAAATGCTGCTATAAACAGTTCTCCTAGATATCTCATTTTTTTACATTATAAACATGAACAGTTTTAAAGTAGTGTATTCCCACAAGTTGGTAAGAGTGCAGGCCTGCTATGAACCACAGTATGCAGTGCGGTGGCTCAGTGGTTAGCACTGTGACCTTTCAGCACTGGGTCCTGGGTTTAATTCCACCTGCATGGAGCTTGTATGTTGTACCTGCACTTGTGTGAGATTCCTCTGGGCACTCCGGTTTCCTCCCACAATCCAAAAAAACATACATCTATGAGTGTGACTAAATAGGGAAACTAGATTGTAAGCTCCATGGCGCAGAGAGTGAGGTGAATGATGAATTTCTGAAAAGTGCTGCTTAATAGTAATAGGGAATTTATATGGTAATTATGCAACAATGTTATTTATATAGTAGCGCTATATAAAAATGAATAAATACAAATACAAAATGCAATGCAATCATAATTCAGGTGCTTAAAAGCCTTCTGGTCCTTGAGTCCAGGTGGTCATTGAGTTTTGACTGCTATACAAGTGGACAAGAGGGCACTTAAGGAAGATAGTACCCAATGCAAAGGAAAAGGACAGATAAAACAGAATTTAAGAAGTAGAGACTTAAGTCCTTCCATTTAGGCATTGTTTTTAAAGTTAAAATCTTCACATCAGCCTCTATAACTTTATAGGGTCTCAAACCTTCAGCGTGCCCAGTACATTATTAATTATATTCCAATTTGTGAATTCCGGTCGACCAGAATGTAATTGGTAGCGCTGGATGGATATATGAAATAAAGAAGGAGAGGATATCTCCCCTAGTGTAATACCGTCAATTCTATTATGCAATGTGCACGTGAAGTGTGGATTAACACATATACAACTTGTGCACTATGAACGAAATGCAAGCAATAGTTGCCTGTCTATAATAAAATCATATATGTGTTCCAAATGGCATGAACCAATTACGTTTATTGGTATCTATCTATAAGCATGTGATTTTACTATAGACAGGCAACCATTGCTTGCATTTCGTTCACAGTGCACTAGTTGTATTTGTGTTAATAAACACTTCACGTGCATAATAGAATTGATGGTATTACACTAGGGGAGATATCCTCTCCTTCTTTATTTCATATATCCATCCAGTGCTACCAATTACATTCTGGTCGACTGGAATTCACAAATTGGATTATCTTGCTGTTCGAGAGGTGATTGGGCAGATCGCCTCCTTGGTTTAAGTAGAGGAATATGGATTGTTCATTGGAGGTTTATTTACTAAGTCAAACCACTACGGTAAAAAGACTCATTCCTTGGACTAAAAGACATTTTCAATATTCATTTTACTCACCATTGGTATATATTAATGGCAAATTCATTTTAATTTATTTTGTGTATCAAACGATACCATTATTTGTCTATCAGTACATTCATTTGTTAATAGGGCGCTATACCATAAATTTGCAACATTATTAATTATACTAAAGCTCTAAGGATTTTCTAATACAAAATATTTAAAAATTGTGCAGCACTTCTTTAAAATCCTTAATTAAAGTTAACCTGATACCTGGCTGCCTGCCCAATCTTTTCTGTTATGTGCTGTGTAGCCAGTGGCTATTGGAAGGCAGCACAGCAGTATATCATTTTTTTATATATCCACTTAGAATTTTTTTATTTATGATTAAAATAGAGAAAAAATATACTCATTTACAAATGCTTACCAAATCAAGCATTAATAAATATATTGCAAAAAAACAGAATACATTTATGAGACACTGGGAACCAATCACAATCTGAAATTATTAGAATAACTTTTATCTATTTTGTGAAACTGAAAGTGATAAGGCAAGATCATGTGAATAACTGACTACCAGGATCAGGTGATGGGTAGATTTAATGAGTGGTTAGTTTAGCTAAAGCTAAGCATCAGACTTCATGTGATCAGAAGGTCTAGCAGACAAGCCTCTAAGAATATGTATTACTGTCCCAGGTCAAAGTAAGCAAGGTCAGGCACTACTACTGAGACAGCTGCTGTGGTAAAAGTTGCCTTAATAGTGTGACCCTCCTCGCACAGATGAGGGTATTCACATTACTTTACAAGACAGATTGAAGTTTATTTAGGAAAAGCCGCACTACGCAAGAGGTGGATCCAGATGCGTCTGCGTCTTCCCAGTGGGAATTTTCTGTTTAGTGAATAAGGA
>WMED01006901.1:2017-15299 GCA_019650415.1 Pipa parva
GGGCGATGGTAAATACCGAGCGTGCGGTAAATACCGCGTTTAATAAATTTCGCCCTATGTATTGTTAGATGATTAGATGTTGATAACGTGCCCCAGAAAGACCTGTTTATAAGAGAAAACTGCAATCTGCAAAAAGAGAAAAAAAGACACAATGGGGTAAAAATAATTTAATTTCAATGGGAAGCATTTTAGTGTTACAATTTACCTTTTCTAGTATTACTGGTAGTTTAATTAGTAGTAACAAGTTGTTGTTATCAGAGTAACAACAAACTACCCAGGGCTACTAAGTGCTATCACAGAATTCCTGTTCAGTTACTACTTCATGGCCATTGCAGTGTCCATATACTGTTTAGTGTCATTACTAGTGTATGCTCAGTTTTCAATTATTGCTTATAGAAATTAATAAATGCCATCACTGAGACAATTTTCAATGTTTATAGAAATATGAAAATTCAATTAAGAAGGAAAATTGTATCATATCTGCATATAAATCTTTATTATAAAGAATGTAAACAGTTTAGAAATGAAAGATGTAAAATTAACCAAAGTTTACAATGTTATAGATCTCAAAATACATATATTACGCACTGTACTAATGTAAAACATGGTATGTAAATGAAAATAATAATTACAAATAAAAAAAAGAAATTAATAAATGCTTTGTTAAAGTTTATTAAGGCTTCTTACACTTTTGCTTTTTGCTGTGTTTTAGACCCAATTTGTATTTTTAATCAAAAACTTGTGGGTGATACAGGCCAAAGTGTGGAGAGACTGTGTAACACTAGGTGTGCTCCACAAGTAAAGTGCTATGTATGGAGACTGTTCAAAGCTGTTTTTTGACAAATGGAATTTTCTGTATCTTTTTAGATAATCCCATTTAGAGTACACAAAGTTGCATTGGCCATGTGACTAATATTAATATTTACTATGCAAATTGTACACTTTCTTAATAGTATATTTCATCCTTTGATTAGGAACATATTTTTTCATTAGCTGTTATGTAAAGCAACTACAAAAATTGAAAATAAGGATTTTTTTATTCCAAAACTTGAGTATGTTAATATATTTTTGGGAAGTTAATATTGGCTAGAGAATTATTGCTTTCAATCAAGCCCTTAAAAAACACAATGTTTTTCTGCTTTAACAAAAGATCTCAATAAGACCTTTAAAAAAAGTAGTCTGCTGTAAATTCAGCACAACATGGATTGGATTTCCTTTCACTAAAAAATACAGTGTCATGGTTACAATCGTCAGTGACTCTGTATCGCATCATTAATTTAGATCACATTTCCTAGACTTTGAAAATTGTCTTAAGAAAGATGTGCTAAGTGACATGGTTGGAAATTCATTGAAAGTGCACTTGTCACCTCAAAACACTAATGTAAGTTGTACTAATGAAATAAACATTTTGTAAATAAATATGTATTTAAAAAAATGTACCTTTAAAAAGCATTTCTCTCTGTCATTTTCCCTGTCAGCCCGACTTTTCTTTCCCAGGTCAGGTGGCCGGGGCTATTTGATTGACATTATAGCTCCTGCAATCAGATCCCTTAAATCACAATCTAGCAGGGATCTGATTGGAGGAGTTATAATGTCAATCATCATTTAGCCTCCACCCACCCGCCACTCTGGATAGAAAAGGCAGGCTGGTGGAAGATGACAGAGAGAAATGCTGTATAAAGGTACATTTTTTAAATACAGGTTGGGCCATTTATATGGATATACCTAAATAAAATGGGAATGGTTGGTGATATCAACTTTCCTGTTTGTGGCTCATTAGTATATGAAAAACTTGTAAATAACTCATGAAAAAATAAAGTTACATTAAAACCTAACACACCATTGTTTTTCTTGTGAAATTCTCAATAAGTTTGATATGTTACATGACCCTCTTCCCATTGGAAAAAATAAAGTTGGATTCAAAATGGCTGACTTCAAAATGGCCACCAGGGTCAACACCCATCTTGAAAAGTTTTCCCCCTCCTATATATACTAATGTTCCACAAACTGGAAGTTGATATCACCAACTATTATTTTATTTAGGTGTATCCATATAAATGGCCCACCCTGTAGAGCTCTATCCATAATGAGAATCCAGGGTTTCCTGACCTAAAGGACCAATAACACCAGAAAAAGAATAAGCCCCATTTGGATTGGAATTGTAGTTAGCAAATATTTTGCGTTACATGCAGAGATGTGCCTTGTAAACACTGGCAGAAGTAAAATTATGTGGGAGAGGTGGTGCACGTGGTGATGACGTTACAGTCGTTCTAAACTCCCAATGTGCCACTCTATCCTACCATTTCTGCCTAATGGATGGTGGCACCCCTTCTCCCCCTCCAGATGCCCATAATTTTAAATAAGGCAATGTTCTTTCTGTGTCTACCCTTGCCACATTAGATGTTTTCCTTATACAGTACATACTGCTCAGTCATATTATTACTGCAAGCATTTTAGGTAGAGTTTCTGCCCATAAGTACAATCTAATGAAAGTGAAAATGCATGCTAACTTGTTAATGTGCAAAGAAGTTGGCCACATTACTTAAAGGTCTCCATCTCATTCGTAAGACACTAAGGGGGTTATTCACTAAGGTGCGAATTCGACAGTCGATTCTCATAGCAAATATGCAACAATTTCCCCATTGTAAAGTTGCAACAATTTTCCCATAATAAAGTTGCGACAAGTTTCCCATAATAAAGTTGCGACTGCGACAATATTCTCATTATAAAGACATGATTGCGACAGTAGCAGCTTATTGCAACTGTCCTTATTTTGCGAATTAGCACCTATACTCAACAATTTGGACTTTAGTGAATAACCCCCTAAATAGATAGCCAACTATGTGTCATTTTACAAACAAAGCTGTACAATTCCAATCTTTCTTCTACAAGTGAAATATTGTAAAGAACCTCTCAGTAGAGAGCTGTTACTTAATAAACACATAAGAGGACTCATGCATTTACAGAATTCATTTACTTGATCTAGAGAGAATACTGAAAAATACTCTTACCAACTTAAAATTCCATTAGGCAATTTTAGGTATGAATAGCAAATTTCTCATCCTGTAAAGACAAAACATATATAGAGAACTTGTTAATGCAACCTTAAATGTAACCTAAATAATGTAATTAAATAATTGCCCTAAGCATAAAACCACTCAGTGCACGGCAATGCACTTTATAGATGTTTAATGTTAAGACATTAAGGCTGGGTTCACACGAGCATATGATGAGGAACTCATCGTACACGTGTGAAGTAAAGAATACGCTCCAGCATATTTTTCTTTTGTACTTACCAGTGACAGTGTGAATGCTCCCTCTGCGTTCACAGCACTTCCTGTGTGTCGCATTTTGGGAGTGGCATATATACGCCGGCCAAAATGATGCAACACAGCGTTCCGGACACAGCGTATGCTTATCATACGCTTGTGTGTCCAGAACTAGGTAAGTTTTGTCGGCTTCATTGAATCCGTATATATATATTTTTTTTATACGAGCGTATGATATGCTGCACATCATACGCTCGTGAATCCAGCCTAAGGCACACTGACCTGAAAATGTTCTTTGCTTCATGTTATTTGTTTAATAGTCCTTATCACATGAGAGTTTTTCTACTTGACAATATTTTATCTTCTGTACAGACTTAATTGGCATTTGTGTTGGCAGTCATGTCCACTTATTCATTCCTATTATCATTCTTAGCAGAATCACATCATGTCACAAGTAACAGGTCTGCATCCAAAGTATTGCAAGAACAAAACTCCAAGGGGGCACAGCACATAATACGCTAGTGTTAAAAAAAAAATGCTCCAGTGTATTTTTCTATTGTACTTACCAGTGATAGTGTGAACGCTCCTTTGGTGTTCACGGCTTTTCATATCTGGCCGCATTTTGGGCCAGTAAAAATGCAACAGCCAGCGTTATGGATGAGGCATATGCGTGTCATACGCTAGTGTGTCCGGAACAAGGTAATTTCCATAGGGAATCAGAGTTGTATATTTTTTCACACTAGCATATTATGTGCTGAGCGTAATATGCTAGTGTGAACCTAGCTTAAAGGTGTGAATTGGCTAGCTAAAGACAGTTGCAATAGACTGCTACTGTTTCATTTGCATCTTTATAATGAGAATATTGTCGCAATTGCAGCTTTAAAATTGTTGTGATCACAACTTTACAATGGGTAAATTGTCGCAGTCATGGATTTTTTATGAGGAACCACTGTTTGAAAAGTCGACAGTTGAATTCTCACTTTAGTCAGTAACCCCCAAGTATCTCACTATCAACTTAGATAGTGGGAACATGCTGAGATTTGTAGCCCTGCAATATCTCATGTTAAAATTTTAGGCAATACCCTATACAGTTTACACCAAGCCGCCTCCTAGAGTTTTTACCACATCAGGGTAAAAACACAACAAATCACAAGCCATTATACTCTGACCTTTTTTCTTGGTTGCCACTGTATATTGTTGCAGTTTTCTGCATGACATTAAACCCTGGCAAAAAGCTAGGTTCAGCCACTGAAATAACTTATATGGCTAAAACAAACAGAAGTAGTTTAAAAAGAAAAGATTATGAGAGAAAGGAAGGAACAATTGCAGTCTAGAACAGTAGTCGGCAATGTGCAGGTGGCAAGCCACTTGTGGCTCTTTAGCTGCCTTGTTGTGGCTCACTGCCAAAGCCACGCCCCAAGCCTGCCCATGACCGCAGATGGCTCTTCCGATTGGCCATCGGTGGTCATGTGGTTGGGAGAGGGCACGCTTCCCTCCATCAGCGGCTCACAAGATAGTTGTTGCCGCTGGACGAGGAGAGTGAAATGGCTCCCTCTTCAAATGACTTTGCTGACACCTGGTCTAGAACAATGCAATATCTAAAAACTATGTGAGAAATAATTTTCATGTCATATAGGCAATTATAATTGCCCCACATTTTTATGATAGAGTTCCTGAAAAATCCTGCCCTATCAATTATAACAGTGTGCTGCCATGGTACAATCATAACTATTGCATTGTTTCCGTTTGATTTGGATTTGCATCCATGACTGTTTTTATCAACTTTGGAGGTGCAATGTTTGATCAAGACTACATTATCATGAAATGTAGCAATCTCTGCATAACAAATATTATTGAAATTACTAAAGTTAGCGGACAATGCCCAAAACATACATACAGAGGTAACTAGGCAAAAATTCTTATAACCTTTTACATGTCTATGCTTGCAAGAACCATTTGCAATTAAAAACTATTACATTTGTTATAAACTGGACTGCTCTAAAGCAGCAATTCAACTACAGGAAAAATAATGCAAATTATTATAGTTGGAATTGTAATCAAACTCAAGTTTCCCAGGTCGCACAGACCATTGAAAATGGAAATATTTATTTTTAATGACTTCTGATATGCATGCGCATATAATATTCAGGGTTGCACAAGGCATGAGCCTATAGGCTAAGCCAGAAGGGCGTCTTACTTCTAGTTAGGGACATGGGCTGGGAATATCAAGGAAATTAACTCTAACAAAATGTAATAAACTCAGAAAAGCCCGATTTCGCTTTTCTGAAGTTATTCCCATGAAATCTCAGAAGTTGAGAGATTTTTTTCAATTGATATTTACCGACAAACTTTTCAACTGAGTTTTT
Organism: Pipa parva; assembly: GCA_019650415.1. NCBI lineage: Eukaryota > Metazoa > Chordata > Amphibia > Anura > Pipidae > Pipa > Pipa parva. Next base: position 7,653 of record WMED01006901.1, read on the forward strand.
CAATGGAATTTTTCGATGGAAAGGTAGCCATACTACCAGTGTAAAGTACTTCTACCTTTCCATCAAAAAATTCAATCAAAAAGTTTCTGTTACTAAATATCTATTGAAAAAAATCTTGTGATATTTACAGCGAGAAACTTCCGAGATCTTATGGGATTAAACTCAGAAAGGCGAAATTTCGCCCATGATATTTGTTATTTCACTTTGCATGAAATTATAAGTCACACAGCAGTTCAGTTCACTGTATAATTTCATCTGTGTTAATTTTATTACCATGGGGTTCGGTTAGTTAATGGGTGTGGCCTAAGATGGCAAACATTCCGTGCATATAAGCTCCTGAGATGTAAATATTCCCTTTCAGTGTGCAGAAAGCAAAGGCGGAGCCGGCAGGGACCATATGCAGAAAATGTAAGCATCACTTGCATCCAAAAAAGAGCGATCTGTAAAAGCAATTGTGTCTATTTATGTTTAAACTGCTGCAGCTAAAGAAAATGTCACAGTTAAAAAAAAAAAAAAAAAGCCCTGGGAATGCCATAAAGTTGCTAAATTCATTCACTTTTTTGCCTCCAATGAAAGTTTTATCATTTACTTTTTTTCAAGAGACAACAAGGTTTTTCTACAATGGAGAGAATGAGGCTTGCACCATTCATGGCACAGGAAATTTGTTCTTCTTAATTCTTTTGTGATGTTCATGATTTATGGCGCATTCTGTGTTGGTCTTTCTATTTTCTAGTGACCACACAAACAAAGGAGCTCCATCTGTGGATTCATTAATTGCCAGGAGGATTACGCTGGCATCTCATTGTAGTGCACGGCTTGGCAAGTTGCCAAACTTCTTTAAAAAAAAAAAAAAACATGAAAAAATCTTGCACGGCAAAAATCTTAATTACAGGTTGTAAAAACGGTTGTCTCAACCATTTCCTTCAGGCAATTTATAGCTAAAGTAGAAAGAGTTATTCATGTGCAAGGAAAATAGAAAGATTTAATGTGTTGTGGGACCAATAGTTGTTTCTCTTTTATTACAGTAAAGATACAGGTTTGTAAAACAAATGTAAGCAAGGTAAATACAATTATAACATTTACACATGCAAAGTCCCACTAAACATATTGCAAGAAATAGATCTAGTTCTACTATTATTCTACTGTTTAAACTTAGAGCTATTGGGCAATGGCACGTGAAACATGCATTTTCTCTCATTTACTGCTTCTCTTAAAGCTGCAGAGTGTTTTCTGGCTAAGTTACCATTGAAAGCAATGGCAACCTGTGACGTTTCGTTTCTTTAGCGTTCTAACTGCGTTGGCCACCACCACTGTTAGAGTTACAGTGAACAGATTTGCTCCTGTTTTAAGTGAAACTACAGATTTTTTTTTTTGTGAAATGCCCCATTTAATGTCAGATGCCTTCTTTAAAATGCCAACAAAATGAGTCCCATAAATTTTAAAAGGCAATTTGTGTCAATACTGCTTTGCAACTTTACACAAATGCATTTTCATTTAAAGTTGAAAATTGGTATTGTCAAAATACCTCATCTGACATTGCCCTTAGCCAAAGCGTTTCTCATTAAAATCATAACAGATTATTAGTTTAATTTTACTTTGTTTCCCTGTAAAAGGTCAGTAAAGGACAGAGACCTAGCTCAGTTGTACATTCTGCATGTTTCTATTTATCATTTTGAGGGAAAGCTAACATCTACAGGCACATCTCAATAAATTAAAATATCAGCCAAAAGTTGTTGTTTTTTTAGTAAGTCAATTAAAAAAGAGACACTCATATTATACAGAGTCATTACAAACAGAGTGAACTTTTTCAAGTGTTTAATTATGTTAAAATTGATGATTATGGCTTACAGCCAAGGAAAATCCAAAATTCATTATCTCAGAAAATTAGAATAATTAACCCAAAACACCTGCTAAGGCTTCCTAACCGTTTTAAAAGGTCCCTTAGTCTGGTTCAGTAGAAGACACAATCATGGGGAAGACTGCTGACTTGACAGATGTCCCGAAGGCAATAATTGACACACTCCAAAAGAAGGGTAAGCCACAAAAGGTCATTGCTAAAGAAGCTGGCTGTTCAGAATGCTTCATCAAAGCATATTAATGGAAAGTTGAGTGGAAGGAAAAGGTGTGGTAGAAAATGGTGCACAAGCAACCGGAATAACCACAGCCTTGATAGGATTGTTAAGAAAAGGCCATTCAAAGATTTGGGGGAGATTCACAAGGAGTGGACTGCTGCTGGAGTCAGTGCTTCAAGAACCACCACACACAGACGTATCCAGGAAATGGGCTACAAGTGTCGCATTTAATGTGTCAAGCCACTTATGACCAATAGACAACGCCAGAAGCGTCTTACCTGGGCCAAGAAGAAAAAGAATTGGACTGCTGCTCAGTGGTCCAAGGTTTTGTTTCCAGATTAAATTAAATTTTGCACTTCATTTGGAGATCAAGGCCCCAGAGTCTGGAGGAAGAATGGAGAGACACACAATCCAAGCTGCTTGAGGTCTAGTGTCAATTTTCCACAATCATTGATGGTTTGGTGAGCCATGTTATCTGCTGGAGTAGATCCACTGTGTTTTATCAAGATCAAAGTCAACACAACTGTCTACCAGGAAATTTAAGAGCACTTCATGCTTTCCTCTGCCAACAAGCTTTTTGGAGATGCCAAAGTACCAATACCTGGTTTAATAACCACAGTATCACTGTGCTTTATTGGCCAGCAAACTCGCCAGACCGTAACCCCATAGAGAATCTATGAGGTATTGTCAAAAGGAAGATGAGAGACACCAGTTCCAACAATGCAGATGAGCTGAAGGCTGCTATCAATGCAAACTGGGCTTCTATAACACCTCTGTAGTGCAACCAGCCTCCATGCCACGCTGCATTAATGCAGTCATTCATGCAAAAGGAGCCCAGACCAAGAATTGAGTGCATTTACTGTACATAGTTTTCATTTGGCCAACATTTCTGTGTTCCAAACATTTTTTACAATTGGTCTTATATAATATTCTAATATTCTGATATAATGACTTTTGAGTTTTCCTGGGCTGTAATACATTAATCATCAGGATTAACATAAATAAACACTTGAAAAAGTTCACTCTGTTTGTAATCACTCTATATATTATGAGTTTCACTTTTTGAATTTAATTACTGAAAAAAAAAACTGATATTAAAAAAATGGATGATATTCTAATTTATTGAGATGCAGTCTACAGAAGATATATATATATATATATATATATATATATATATATATATATATATATATATATATATATATATATATATATATCCTCTGTAGACTACAGCTAAACAGTTCTGTCTAGTGGCCAAATGATCAAAACATGGGTACTAAAATGTTAGCTTAATTTGAAACTATATCCCTACTGATAGGAAGAGAATAAGTTGACTATTTTGATAAATGCTGAGTAGAATGGATGAGCAAATATAGAATATTCTACAGAAAAGTAATTGTTTGTGTACATACTGGTAAGAAGTGAGGCAACCATATTGTTCCTCTGGCAGGTACAAAAGAAATATGTCCTCCACTTGAAACACTCACTGCTCTTTAGTGGCCAAACTATCATAAAACAAAGCAGAATACTTGCTTAGATTTACCATGTCATAAAATTTACACTAATCTTATACATGGGGTTACCCTTGTTTTACTTGAAACAAAACCTGTTTACAAATGTTATTTTTCACATGATCTGGAATAGGCTCTCCCTGAGTAATCACTTTGATATCTCAGATATGGTAGTAGCCTTGTCTTCCACAGAAAAAAGTTCCAATTACATTTTTAGAATCTGTAATTGTGTAAACAACTGAAAGCATTCTATATAAAAAGATGTTTACTAGAATGTCAGTGAAGTATTAGCTAAACCTGGACCTGCCGTTTTTTTTCATACATCTGTGATAATTAGTAATGCAAATAAAAAAAAAAGCTCCCATTTACATTTCTGTAGTTGTAGTGCACTTTCATTTCTAGACATAAGACCATCTTTCCCTACAAAACGTTGGAATGAAAAGATCAGTAAACAAATTTATTTTGTGGAAGAACAACTGAAGATGTTAAACACAAAAAAACCTTTGTTCTGTGGTCAAAGGGATCCTCAATATGAACAGAGATCCACTTGCAGTCAACTGAATGGTAAACCCACTGTGCTGATGGCTGCATCAGAAACCATGTTTCCCAATAAGTTATCCAATATTCAGAAATACAGCAAATACATCACTTGTGTATTAACTGGAAGGCTGCATCTATAAGTGTGTATCAGTTTACAGTTGGCATTACACATTTATCAAACACAACTGGAGAATTGGCAGGCAGCCATTTCTTTTATAGGCATTGAAAAGACTATCTGTATCAATAGAGTTCCTGTCATTGTCAAAGAAGTCTTTATCAGACATTCTAGCCAATCTAGACCACCAAAGACTGCATACTTCTAGCCACAAAGAGCGTCAGCAAGAATTATGAGAAAGATGGTGCGGCTCGCTGCAAATCCCCAAGAAAATGTAAACTTTGCGTGTAGTAATTGGGGTGCACAAAAATGCCTGGAAATCCAATAGAAAAAAACGTTGTGCACTCCCAATAAAATTTAAAACAAAAATTTATTGCTATGTAATCATAAAAGCAGGAACATGCAGTGAAAATGACAAATTAAAAACAAATAGGAAACGCTTAGGAATTAAAAACAAATAGGAAACGCTTAGGATTAAGCGCTATTGCGTGAAACGCGTCAAGGGGCACCTAAGCGTTTCCTATTTGTTTTTAATTTGTCATTTTCACTGCATGTTCCTGCTTTTATGATTACATAGCAATAAATTTTTGTTTTAAATTTTATTGGGAGTGCACAACGTTTTTTCTATAAGAATTATGAGAATCTGGTTATCTAACATACAGTGTTACATGCAGATGAACAGGCTGGCTCTAAGTGTGCTGCCCCAGGTTTAGCATTCCCAATGTTTAGGCTATAGCTACAATGTGGGTTTTACTGCTTTGCTGAATGCAGAAAAACACCTAGATTTCACTATCCATAGATTCACATTATACTGTAGATTGTAGAATAATAAGGGAAAAGACTATTCAAAGTAAACCACCTGCCAACAAAATGTTTGTGGAGTGGCCATACACTCATAATGTAAGCCTATGGGAAGAGGACCAAGGTATTTTGCCACAATCCAAATTTGTTTGTTAAAATACACAATGTTGTAGTCTTAGCCTTACACAAACATACATGAATTCCCAGCACTCTGAAGTACTAAAATTAATTAGAAAAAAGTTCAGAGTGGCTCCAAGATCTGTTTCATTTAGGACCAACAAGGTTAGTGTTGTGTTTACTTCCAAAAGGAATGACATATTAACTCCTATACATACGCAAACTCAAGACATAATGAAAGAAGGGGGAAAATGCAAAAAAAGCAGACTGTGCTGCATCCCCTTATTTATTGGATGTAGATAAACATGTTCCGGGTATGGGTCCTTAATCAAGTTCTACTAAAATCAAACCTTTAATATTTTATTAAAATACACACAGCAGTAACCTTCTGATGCTTTTTGTGTCTCATGATGCTATGATTAAGCACCATGTAGTTCTAAAACACTTATAAGGGCGAAATTTATTAAAATTGGAAATTACCGATATCGTGATATTGAATTTCGGCCGCACCATTGATTTCAATGGCTAAATGGCTGAAATATCGCTATCTCGATATCGGTAAATGTGATAAGTTGGTCTAGTTGAGGAGAGATATTGATTTGTTCTGCTTTAGCAGCAGAATCTCTGCTCATTGCTATAGCTCACTGCACAGGGAGCAAGCTGACAAAGTAACGGTTCCTGTCAATGTGTGTGTGCTACTATACTGCAGCCAAATGAAAGGATATGAGAGGTTTAACCCTCCTTCCGCTATTTAGTGTTGCCATCATAATAGAAGATTGTGGGAAGCTGTGTAAGGAAATTTGATATTGAAGGAAATAAGAGGTATGCACAGGCATGTGAATTCATACAGAACTGCCTCATCAAGTAAATAAGATTCCATCCTCATTAGCTTAACTAATATCAGCCGGGGTCTATGGAAAGAGCTTGGATTGTCCTTTTAAATAAGTAAACTAACATCTAAGACAGATATATTATAGTTAACATATGGGCTGTACAGTTTGCTGACCTTCCATCTGCTCTAACTCGTGTGTTAGAAATGCAAGAACTTGTATCTCTGAAGACCACCAGCGTCTTGTCTTTTTAATGAATAGACTGTAAAGCTGATAATTATACATTAAAGGGTTAACCCAATTGTAGTATATTCCACTCCGGCAAACTGGATGGACAAGTGCTTGAAGGCACCACTTAGTCTCCATCAATCATTCTACAGCCTATTTCTATAAATAAAAATCTTTGTTAGCAGACCCAGTGGTTTTTAGTGGCTCATTTTGTTCTTCTTAGAAGTGGGCAAAATAAGCAAACATGACATGTAAAGGTCAATAATAGATTTGATTTATTTGACTTGATTGCTTTGTTCAGAAAAACCAGTACAAGTGGTTCATTAGAGAAGTATGAGCGAAAGGCCGACATTGTTATCTTAGAAGCAGTATGGCGCAGTTAAAAAAGCAGTAGAAGCACAAGGATTAGCATGACGGTGCTGTGAATACAGAAACCACATGGGCTTAGCACTAGACTTTTACAAACATTTGATAGTTTAGGTTTGCTGTGGACTTTGTGCATTTCCCTTTGGTTTAAATAAGAAGCAGGATCTTCTCTGTGCATTTCCCTTTGGTTTAAATAAGAAGCAGGATCTTCTCTGTGCATTTCCCTTTGGTTTAAATAAGAAGCAGGATCTTCTCTGTATAACTTGCTTACAGTGGAAAAGTCTGTATTAGCCAGAGACTTGTTACCTGTGTGAGCTTGCTAATGCTACTGCCATCATTTTGTTGTATGTTTACTGCATGTTGGTAAAACTGCAACAAATTGCTAGGCGCAACTTAAACTGTCTACTGCAGTATACTATTACTTTTGATAATTTGATAAATTATTTAAGTTTAACAGGTTGAGTGCTTATAGCCATGGATCTAGCCAAACAGCAATTACTGTTTTGTTAAAGGAGAACTAAAGGCTCATTAGTCAAGGCAGTGATTCTTTTGAGGGTTTTATACTTACCGGAGCTTGTCTTTTCTTTGGCCCTGCTCTGTGTTAATGTCAATCCTCTTTTCTTCAATTTTAGCGCTGCAATCCCCTTCTGGTTCACACCTCCTCTTCAGCATCTCTGATGTAAGCACTGAAGCAGTATTAGGTCAGAATACTGCTTCTATGCTTTCTTCATCAGGAAAGCAAGAAAATAATGAGTTTCTCAATTGCTATTTTGCTTATCAATAGACAGGGTTTACATACCCTTTAACACTGCTGTAGTGCTATAGCGGTGTTAAATAGAGCAGTGTTGAGACAGCGCTTCAAGCTGCTTCCACAAAAGGATACAATATAATTTATACATAGAAATCAGTGATAAATATCAGTGATAGTGCTAGGTAGGACTTCAGTTTGCTTTTAAAAGTGTAGAGAAAATGTTCCTGGCGAAGATAAAGGGGTATAGAAAAAGGGTTTAAGACTATATGGGGGTACTGCTGCATTGTATGGGGCACTATGGGGGGGGGGGGGGGGG
>WMED01006902.1:0-18058 GCA_019650415.1 Pipa parva
TCAGTTCACTGGTTAAACGACCAACTTGCTTTTAACGATTACGGAATAAAAGTTTTTTGAATTTACTGGGAGTGCTTGGATTTTGGATTCTTCACCTATACAAGGCGTTTATTCTTAAGCACCCCACAGACTTAACCACAAACAACGTAAGACACATTAGGGATAGAGCAAACCAGAATATATTTCCAGTTTCAAAGACAATATCAGTGTGGTGGCTCAGTGGTTAGCGCTGCTGCCTTGCAGTGCTAGATCCTGGGTTCTGTTTCACCCTGGAATCTATCTGCATGGAGTTTGTATGTTCTCCCCATACTTGTGTGGGTTTCCTCCCACAATCCGAAAACAATACTGTGTGTCACTGAAAAGAAATTAGATTGTAAACTTCACAAATGATGAATCTCTCTAAAATCACTTCATAATATACAATATATATATATATATATATATATATATATATATATATATATATATATATATTGTAGGAATATATGTTTTTTTATATGCATTTATCTAACACTGGAGGATATTTAGGCTAGGTTTTTTTTTTAAATTAGTGGTTTGGTACTTATTTAAAATATTTTCACGCACATTACAACTCACCTTATCCAACAAGCAATCAATGGACAGGAAGGATATATTGATTGCATTTAAGGCACTCAAGACTTGTAATGGTGTTGGGGCACAAACTTATTTCATTTTTAATCTGCCAATTTTCAATTTACTTATACAAATCAGTCAGCAACCAGATGGTAACTATGGTAACTATACCACAATTAAAACACAGAAAATTCACTCATTACTTTGATCACTATTTTTTCATCTGGAATCAAATTACATAATTCATGTAAGTTAGAACTATAATAATATTAAATAATAGTAACTGAGGTACAATCAGCTTTCATCTGATGATCCTGTGTCCAGGATTATGAGATGGACCTTTTCTCCGCACCAGCCTACTTCCTTCTTATTAGTGACTTCAATCATTATATAGTACCTGCCCCTTCCTGAATTTCAACTAATCTGAGTTTTTCTATCTGTGCATTAGCTGTAGGTCAGATTTGGCAAAATTCGGGATGGGGCGGGTACAATGTGGTGATCGAAGCATACACTTAAGGAGGAAGTAGGCTGGTGCAGGGTAGAGGTTCATCTCACAATCCTGACATTGGATCATAAGATGAAAGCTAATTGTGCCTCAGTACAGGTAGTGTAATAAAGCTGGGATTTATCACCTATATTTAGGTTATTATTATACCATAGTTCTCCTTTATGGAAAAAAATCATGCATAATTATTTAGGGAAGTAATACGTTTAAGAAGCAAGCATACTTTTTCTATCTGCAATGTTCTGTGCAATGGGCTTTATTAATTCATCCATGTATATATTAGGGATAAAATTGAACCTACGTACTTTTAAAATGCCCTGCAAGTGGCCCTGCCTGAAGTCCTGTGTGAGCTGTTCTTTATCTTAAGTAGTCACAACCAGATAGTAGATCCTGTATAGAACTCGCTGAGGGGGTTATTCACTAAGGTGCGAATTTGACTGTAGAATCCTCAAACAAAGGATTCCCATAGCAAATCCGCGACTGCGACAATTTTCCCATTGTTTGCTACAATTTTTAAAGTTGCAATTGCGACAATTTTCCATGGTAAAGACGTGACTGTGACAGCAGCAGCCTATTGTGACTGTCTTTATCTGGCGAGTTCACAGCTATACACACCAATTCAGACTTTAGTGAATAATCCCATGATTGTTCTAGGTAGCACTGGTTGCTTTCATCCAAACAGGGAGGTTGTATAATATAAAATATGAGGAAACTCCAGCTTGACCAAATTCAATGTAGATTGATTCTAGTAGAAGAAACATGTTTTTCATAGTTTAATTCTCTATCAGAAGCTTTGTCATGTGACCATTTTCCCTGGTCACTGTTTGAGTACCACTACTGACCATATGGTCTTTATCGGGCAATTCAGTTTGCGGCCTGTCACGTATTGATCATTAGATCGTTTTACACTATTTTTTGATTAAATATAATGTTGTGCTGTAACTGCTGATAGAAGAGAATAAACACAATCAGTGTTCAAGTTTGTTGCCCAATATTGTTTGTTTTAGACAACTGGGAAATTTATTAAACATCGATTCTGGCCTTTTTAAGTTTATTCCCTGTAAATATTACTGCTCGAAGGGGGAATATTGATCGATACTTTTCTATCAATTTTTACTGATTGAAACATTTTGATCAAATTTTTCAATCGGATTTTTCTATAGCATAGTAGCCATACTTTACATTAGCACTTTGGCTACTTTTCCATTGGAAAAATTAGATCGAAACATATCGATCGGTAAAAATCGATCGAAAAATATCAATCGATATTTACTTATCGAACAGTAATATTCACAGGGAATAAACTCGAAAAGGCCAGAATCCACCTTAGTGAGTTTAGTAAATTTTATCAATGTGTTAATTGGATACATTTTTCCAGCAAAACCTTCCTCCACTCTTTAAATTTAGCCCATACTTTGAAGACCGGGCTAATTTGGAGTAATGAGATTTACTTACACTATATGGGTGTGACACATGCATTAGATTTATGTTTTGGCCATTTTTATAAAACAAACAAAAACACTGTTAATGCTTCTTCATTATTGTCATTATTTGTATTCATTATTAATAACAAAAAAATGACATATACAACCATTCTCTTATTTAAATGAACTTTTACTGTATATACATTTTATAAACATTTATTTTAAGAGGAAACATAAGATCCAGTTTTATTTTAGTTCACAAAAAGGAATACAGTCTGTTAAAAGGACGGCATCACAAAAAGCTTTGTAAAAATGCAGTTTTACTATTATTTGTAACATAGCATAAAATACTATCATTGGCCATAATTTCTCTTCTTTCCAAACACTAGTTATGGTTTATAAAACAACTGAAAGTCCCCTTGGACATTTTCTGTTTTCAATGTGTAAATTAGGATGTAACAGGGATTCATGGTCTCAAAAAGCTAGTTAAAATAAATAAATTAAAACAATCACAACATCTTTTTTTATTTGCTCAAATTATGTTTTTGCTACAGATACAAATCTGCTCCTTGAAACTGTTTCATAAATAACAATGAAAATTGTGCAATTCATCATACAAATCAAATTCTGGTATATGCAATGAAAAAGCAATTCAATAAAAATTGTAAGATAATAGAGTTTGATACCCATAGACTTATCTTCAAGGGAAATGTAAAATATTGCTGTTATTTGCAAATTCAGAAATATAAAAAGATTAATTTTGTAAGATGCATGGTTATATTATTCTATAGAGGCAAATCAATAAATAAACTAGGGAACCAAAGAAGCAAAAAAATTAAGACCTTCATAATTTAAAAAATAAATAAATAACGATGGTGTTGCTACACCAATTGAAATTGAGTTTAGGGTAAGGGAAAAAAACTGAAATAAGAATAAGGCTTACTTTAATTAAAAAGCAGTGAAGTGAATATGTAAGTGAATGGAAGTGTCTCCATTACTCTTCTTCACTTGTTTCAAAGGTTCCATATGGGAATGTTAGCTTCCCGTTTTCAATGGTTTTTTAACAGACAAAAAGATGACAATAAAATAATTGTTTTGTAGGTTTCACTACCTTCAGTATTTGTGTTCTATGATCATTGGTAGGACTTACCAGAACCATAACAATAAGTAAAACTTTATTCATATTTGTTATGTATAGAAAAAAGTCCACAAAGTCATTGGGTTCTATTTTCTTTAATAGTATACATTGGTAGATCCATATAGAGGCTCTATCATGTTTTCTGAGTTGTTTTATAAGTGGTCTTTTTATTCATCTGTTATAACATTTTAAACTCACTATCTCCGGCAAGTGCACTTGCAGTTAGTAATCCCTTTTAGTCAATGCAGTTCACATTGAGACTTAAATCTTATTTACCAGTGCACAAAACCATATCTTGCAACTTTTGAAGGAGTAATCAGTGCCAAAAGTCTGTAACAACTCACAAATCACTTTATTCTTAATATTCCATTAAAGTACCTAAACTTATTACTAAAGTTTGGTGGGTGATTTTTCATATTATTTAAATAATATTTCTGAACATTGGCTACATCATGAACTATACAACCATGCAATCATCCACTGAATAATTACTTCTGAAGAATATACACCACCAAATTCAGATAATTATGTTTCATGTAGATATATCCATGGAAAAACTTTGTAATTGATGAATGAATAATCCAGTCATTTTTCTCTAGGCTTCATTCCTGGAGTGTGTAAAATGACTATACAAAGTTCATCTGTAACAATCAGCAATGGAAGGACAGGTTAAGAAAAATGTATGCTGTCAATCATAGAATGAATAGATTGTATAAAATAAGAGATAATGTACTATTCTGCTCATCTTCACATACAATCTTACTGTGCTATAATTCTCTGACCAGAAAATTATCATACACTAGAACTACGAAAGCTGAGAGGTCCCTACATAGAAACATTTGAAAAAGTAATTTATACTATAACTGTGGATCAGTATAAAAGTTGGAAATCAAGCAACAAGTACGTTTGTTGAATGTTACTGGGCAAAGTGGCATGACAAAAGAAATGAAACAAAAAAAGGTACACTGAGATGTTAAAGAATCGCTGTTAAGGTTAACCAAAGGTATTGAGTATAGTAATGTACTCCCTGTAGTTCAATCATCAAGATCAAAAGAGAATTATGTAAAATATGTAAACAAAGCAACTAGAACAACCATTGAGAGTAATCCCTCTGCAGCTAAAGATGAAGAGCCTCACTGACTTAAGTGCAAATTCACCTGTTGAATTGACTTTGCTACAATTCAAGTTGCATCGCCAAAATAGTTGTGGATTCACTTCTCAGGATTGACTAAATGGAGAATACACTTGTCAAAAAGGCGGACAGCAACAAACGCTGTCGGATGTGTAGTGTGGCATAGACCGTAAGATAGAAGTAGAAAGATAAATCATGCAGAGTGAAGTGAATTGGACAAGTGAAAGGCAGTGATGTCAGTCTTACCATATCCCCTCTAACTGTGTTCTGTGAATATTCTGTGTATTTCTATGTCACCTTGTTCCTAGGTCATGTCATTTGATTGCATTTGCCATTGTCACATTTGAATGCATAGTCACCTTACACAACACTGGAGCCCTGCCATTAACCCCCCAATTTGTCACTTTGAAATGACAGTCAAAAAGGTGAATTTGGAGTAGTTCACATAGTTGATTTCGCATCTTTGCACCACTTCTCTGCTTAGTCAATAGCAGAAGTACCTGTTCACACACATACAAAATTCAGACCTCTATGTGACTATTCGCATTGTGGTCAATGGGGCTTTACATTTTTAAAAGAAGGTAGGTTATACAGAGCCAATATGATGGGAGACATGTTTTTTTTTTTTCTAAAAAGTACTTTTATAGCAGTTGTATATTTAGCTTGTCATAACTTTTACTACTTAATTAGAGATTAAAAAAAGTGTGTGATTGTCACTCAACTGTCTAATTTAGACAAAATATTTACCTACCAGTCCTTTAATTCAGACTGGGCCCTGTATGATTTTATGTCTGAGTAAAGTTTTATTGAGTTACAATAAACTAACTTTTTTATGGTACGGTTCATTATTTATAACAATATAAAGTAAACATTTGGAACACATTTTATAATCTCTCTCTATATATATAAATATATCCATATCTTTCACCTGGTTTTTAATAGCTTCTTTACCAACATTATATAAGCTGATTGTGTGAATAAGCTCTAGCAATGTGTGTTAGCACTTATTTCTCAATATGACATTCTCATTACTCTACAGAGTGATTTGCAGTAAAAGCATCCATTTAATTATATTCTATGCAAACATTGCAGTGATGAAATACAAACAACACCATGATAAGCTGATTATGGATTGTCAGAATGCAATTTACTGCAATGGCCATTAGCTCACAAGTTTTCATATAACCAATCTTAGGTCTTTTTTAATACATGGGATCTATGGTTAAGTTAAGCTACAACAAAACTGTTCTGCCAATTGGTGTATCCATATCCATTGCAATATTTATACCATCATTTCATCTATTTCCTTTTGGATGCACTGTACAATAAATGGCCACATCACAATTGCTAAGTGTACTTCTTGTAGAAATCAGAGTGTTACTTACTAATAAATGGTTGGCTGAATTCTGCTTTGAGTCTGCAGAGCTGTGTAAACTTTAGCGGGAAGAGGCAGAGTGTGCAGATTTAATCTGCATTGGTAAATACAACAATTTAGGAGGTAAGTTGACTATTTTGTTATATATTTGTGCTGGAGTAGATTTAGAACTTTTTTAATTTCTACTCCTGTGTCAGTACATTGTGGTTAAATATTTGTCTATTACTACCCCCATTAATGCCAAGTATCCAGAAGAGCCCCTGTTAATGAGACAGTGCGTTTGCACTAACCATCTCGACTGGTTGACTGAGGAAGAATAGGAACAGGTGCTGCCTGTATACCTCAGTAACATGTACTTGACAACTTGACATGTACAAGAGTGGCACACATTGGTTTTGTTTGTTGTGGTTAATGCTAAATCTTCTTGTCTATGATCTTAAGTCTATTGCATAATGCATCTGGGCTGTCAGCTGTTGTATTGAGGATGCTTTAGGATTATAGTTATTAGGTTTTGAAACCAGAACTTAATTATCTTTACTAAGGTAAAAAAAACTGTCTAGCAAGCTTATTATACCAACCTCCTCCACCAGAAACAAGACTATAACAACAGAATACAGGTCACTGGAAGCATGTCACCAGGCAATGGAGTTAAAATATTGCAATATTTAGATTAACATAAAGTACAGTTATTAGTTACAAATTAACTTTCTTGAGTTCCTCTCTTGTGTGGCCCTGTGAGTCACAATTTTGTAGTTCTGCTCTCCTGTGCTCCTGTTTTACAGTTTCACTGTTCTTAACCTATGTACTTAACTCATTTCTGCAGTTCAGCTCTCCAGATTTCCTATGTTACAGTCAGTTTTTTCTTGCTGTGTTGTAGTTTTACCGCTCTGTTAATGCCAGCTTCCACAAGGGTTTACCTGGGGACACAAACTGGCGAGTGCCTCATCATAAAGTCTATACCTCATTTCAGGGGTTAAAAGTGACTGGGAGCTGGAGCCCCTTAAACTTCACACCCTTGAATTAACTAGTGCTAAACCCACTGCAATTTTAAACAAAATAATACGTTCTCATATCCCTTGAAAACTTCTCATGGGCCCATAGGGGTATCTGAAGTGTGCCTTAGCTCCTGTTGCCCTATAATAGATGCTGCCATAGATAGACAGTGACCACCCTTAATTATTTTTCAGTGTATTGCCAACTATTGGTTTCTATAATAAGCACATGCTTCATATTCAGACATGGAAAATAAGTTAGGTTCCATTAACATTTGCAAGCATAAACAGTGAAATTTTTTTTTTTTTATTTATTGCTGAAACCAATAGCAAATTAAACCTTACACAATTTTCATTGTGCCATTCACTAGATTTAAAAAATCTCCAATACTAATGTCCCAAATAATAACCCATAAATCCTATTCCGTCAACTTAGAGCAAGTTCATGGCTTACTGATACTTTATAACCAACTTAAATCTCATACACTGTAGAACAAATGAAAGAAAAAAACTCATTTTGCACAAAGAAGATTTTCTATCTTTTACTACACAAATCTGTCAATTTATCCAAATTTAGAAAGAAAAAAACAGCAAATATATTGGAGATATACATTTTTTAGCTGTTGTCTGAATGCCTTAGGGGTAGTCTGCTTCTCACAGCAATGTCTGTTTTTTATGGTGAGGTGAAGGCAGAACAGTGACAGAAGCATACACATATCTATACTGATTTATAAGGAATTAAAGCACTATGTTCCTGGTTCAGCTATTCAGTTGTAGAACCAGACAATTGTAAACTGAGAAACACAGAATGGGTTAGGCAAGTATAACATGGAAGTCCAAGAACATATCAGTATACGTCCAAGACATATGACCTAAAATCAGTAACAGTGGGGAAGTAAGGAATTATCCAGCAGGATTATTACTACAAAATAATTGGATGTACTCAAGTGTCCTTCCAGGTGGCTAAATCCAAGGAGGTTGCTGCCTGTGTGGACATCATCTAGCAGATGAGCATTGGTTTGGAGGTATGTAAGTATAAATTGTCACTGGAATTCTCTACCACTCAAGGTTGACAGAGATTCTAATGCAAAAATAAGCATCACCTTACCTTTCAATTTTATGTCCAAAAAAAAACCATACAGTGCTTTGAAAGCCAAAAATGACGACTCATCATGCAATGCTATTGCAAAAGGTTTAGAATTAACATCCCCCTAAAAAAATTAACTGTTTTAGCCATAATTCTTTATATAACAATGAAATCAATTTAATTAAATTATAATATAAAACAATATTTACGTATATATGTATTTTTCACATTTACTAGGCAATTAAAAAAAAAAAATCTCCTAGAAAAAAAACAGTTTTGTCTAATACTAACATTCAAGCATATCACCTTCAAATTAACCAGGCTGTATAGTTCTTTACACCAAGCAGATATGAAGACAGTTGCTGAGTTTATTTTAGAGCGTGCAGAACAGTCTTTATGACAGATGCAAAGCCTGCAGCACAGCACCCTCAAGACTACTGATTCACATGGTTGGTTGACAATAGTACTTGCTTTCTAAATGTGATAGCACTGAGCCATTTTCACAGTCTCTGAAGCATGTTCGCAGCTAGTGGGCTTTATTAGTGTGCAGAATTAAATTCTCCTGAACCATCAGCAGATGTCTAGTTCAGTAATGCGTGATCAGTATTTGACCTTTCGCCCTTACTGCTAAATCCGATTAAGCAACTATAGATTAGCAAAATGGCTGTTTGTAAACATTACATATGACAATGCAGTATATTTCTGCAAGTGAGGTCAGGCACAGATCATTAGAGATTGATTTCACTCGTCTATATAAATTAGTAATTTAAGTGGTTGTTTTTAACTGATGTTGTGAGACATAATTTCTTTCTCTGCAGCCTTTTACCAACCGAGCAACAAATTAAAATACTTAATTTGGAACAAAATTGGCCACAGCGTTTCATAACAAGATATATTTTGCTCACCATTTGCAATAAGCCTAACAAATGAGCTTCTTAAAAAATATAGAAAATAACTAATTTCAAGCTCTCTCTTTCCATCATCATATTTGATGGACCATACCTTACATCAATTAACCTCTAACCCAGAGAAAATACTATTTACCCACTAACAATTTATAATCTCGGCAGCACTGGCTTGTTGAAGCCTGGAGGAATTGTTAGTTTAATGCTTTTTCTACAAGGCAAGCATATCTGCACATTTGCGAGGGTTTTTTTCCCTATATAATGGAAGACCATATATCCCAGAGACATATTTATATAGATATCATCTCTAATTATGAGAAAGATTTTATCCCAGTGGTTGATGACCCTGTAAGAATCAATTCCTATTGATTTTATGAGGTAAACCATGCAAACACTGTCAATATACGCCAAGCAACATGCATTAACCATGAAAAGATAAATGATGGATCAATTTTCAAAAAATGTACATTATGTTAAAACTCCTGAAATGTACAATTTAGCCTGCTGTTGTAGTAACCGAGCACTTCTAAGTTTTTGTATGGAAGATCTACTTTTGTTCTTAAAGTAATGGTTGAAAGAAAGAGTGCATTCATTATCCTTTCTCTTACACATTGTGTTAAATGATTTTAAGTTATGCTGCAGGCTGCTAGTGCTGTGCTACATAAAACACATTTAATTTGCTGCATGCTGTCTCCATGATGGCTAGCACAAGTATAACCTCTTTTTTTCTGTTACAGCCTAGCACATTGTGTATTGTTATAAATACATGGATGAAGTAGAAAGCAGTGACCCCAACAAAAATCAGGGCTATCACCTGGTCACCTCCAAAAACATACATACAAAATAAAATATATATACGTTTGTATAATACAGTCAATGTAAATTGCATGTAAGCAATCAATTAGGACACCATGTGCACAGCAAAATGTTTTGTGGGACTAAACCCCCTGCGGACATCTGTAACAACAGAATAATCACACAAAGCCACACAATTATCTTTTCTCAGCAGCCTAGCCCCTTCACCTTATTTTGTTCTGGTGCAGTGACTGCCTAAGAAGTTTCAGACTGAGGCATGGTCTATTGCTAAGGAATGCTTTTCACTGTAAGTGGGTTTACAGCTGGGGGTTATACCTAATTACTTCCATAGGGAAATAATTGGGTTTTAAACTATAACTGCACTGTTGTTGGTCATGGTTTATTTTGCTGGTTTATCTTTGCTCGATATTATCGAGTGATCAAGATAATCGGTACGATTTTTGCAAAATCATCGGATCATCGATAACACCCGATAATAATTGTACTGATTTCAACTTTTCTCGATATCATCGCTCAACACTACTCTTTAACCATTACAAGTTCTTCAGGCAGAGAGTTCCATAATCTCACTGTTCTTACAGTAAAACCCTCCCATCTATGTTTATGCAGAAACTTTCCTCTAAACATAGAGGATGCGCCCTTGTTATACTTAAACTTTTTGGTATAAATAGATAGTAGGAGAGATCTCCTTACTGACCCCTAAAATATTTATACATGGTTATTAGGTCACCCCTTAATCTTCTTTTTCCTAGACTAAATAAGCCCAGTTTTGATAATCTTGGTACTGCATTTTTCCCATTCCTTTTATTACTTTTGTAGCCTGCCTTTAAACCAAGCTCAAACCACATCTTTCTTGTGCACTGATGCTCAAAACTGCACTCAATATTTCATCTGTGGTTTGACGAGTGCCTTGTAAAGCGGTATAATTATGTTATCATCATGTGCATCTATGCCTCTCTTGATGCATTCCCTAATCCTATTTGCTTTGGCAGCTGCTGCTTGGCACTGGATTCTGCAGTTAAGTATATTGTCAACTAAAATTCCTAAATCCTTTTCCATGTGTGTTTTGCCCAGTGTTTTCCAATTTAGAAAATAATATAGACATGCATTTTCCCTTCCCATATGCATAGCCTTACATTTATCAATGTTAAACCTCATATGCCACCTTCTTACCAAAGCCTCCATATCTAATAATACACTATCCTCCATTGCATTACCTACTTTACACAGTTTAGTATCATCTGCAAAAATTAAAATTTTATTATGCAATCCCTCAGCAAGGTCATTTCTAAATATATTGAATTGAAGAGGGCCCAAAACTGACCCCTGGGGTACCCCACTATTAACAGTAACTCAGTGTGAGTGTGTACCATTAATAACCACCCTATATTTCCTACCACTGAGTCAGTTAATAATCTATTAATGCACATTTTCCCCCAGTCCAAACATTCTCATTTTATGTACCAGCCTTTTATGTGGCATGGTATCAAATGCTTTTCAAAAATCAAGGTATAGGACATCCAGTAACTGCCCCAGTCTATAAGTGACCTCCTCATATAAGCTAATTAGATTTGCTTGGCAGAATCAATCCATCATAAACCCATGCTTATTTGGGCCCAACTTCGGTGGTTGTCCAACACCAGAAATGTGTGCTAAGTGCTGCTCTCCAGGATACCAAATATTCAAAAACCTCTCTGTTTGCCATAGCAATGGTAGATTTTTTAAAGAATTCACCAGATGGCTTCAGGGAATATGCCTTATATTTCAGACCACAGCTCCTTGTCAACACACTAGGTAATGAGCAGAGACAATTAAGTCACAGTCACATTCCAACCTCATGTTTCATTACACCATAGCTTCTGTAATGGTGAAAAAGGATCCAGGTCCAGTATAGCACCCTCCAGTGGTGTACCTTAACCTGTGGTCCTTTGTGATACATGTACATTGATGCAAAGAGATGTGTAAGTATCTGACTGTCATAAGGTGTCAAGTTGGCCCAAAATTTACCACATCACAGAATCTGGTAAATAATAAGTGTTTACTATCACAAGAACTACTATAATCAATTCAATGAACAAAAATAGATCATATTACTTGGTCAGATCACACAATGATTCATCTTAAACTGAAGCTAAAAGGAAACCCCAAAAATTTCTCTAACTGGAAACTGAATGAAAGCATTCTCAAAGATACACAAATAATAGAGAGCACTGACACTCTAAAACAATACTTCAATGAAAACTACACTCCAAATATAACCAACACGACAGTATGAGAAGCACACAAATGTGTAATTCAAGGCTTATTCATACAACTCTGCTCAAAGAAGAATTAAACCAAAAAAAAGAAAATCTATTACAATCCATAAAACAACTGAAACAGCAACACAAATTGTCCAGTGCCAGGAGGACACTTAAAGAACTGACACATCTGAGACAACAATTAAACAAGCTACTACAGACTCAGACAATGAGAGCCATTACACTCCTAAGACACAAATTCTATGAACACGGAAATAGATGGCCCACCCTACTAGCAAGAGCCTTAAAAAACAATACAGAAACAACATAACATATCTAAAAACAAAAAAGGGAACATAACCACCCTAACATCAGATATCCTAAAAGAATTCGAAAAGTTCTCCTCCAACCTATATCAACTACCAAATGAAAGGACAATAACCCAAGAAGAGATAAATCAATATCTAAATAACATAAGTCTACCAAAAATATTGCAAGAACAAAGAAACTAGTAAAACCAACCAATCACCACAGAAGAAATACAAACATTAATAAAATCAATGAAGACAAATAGAAGCCCAGGACCAGATGGCCTCCCAGTAAGTTACTATAAAAGCTTCATGCAAAGCCTAATCACACCACTATGCCAAGCATTCAATGCTATCCAAAATGGAGAAAGCTTCTCTACACAATTTTCGGAAGCCCACATCACTCTCATCAATAAACCAGGGAAAAATTCAAAAGATCCAGCTAACTTCCGACCAATCTCACTAATAAACGTAGACGCAAAAATATTAGCAAAAATAATAGCAGAAAGTATACAGAACCCCATACAAGAACTCATTAATACAGACCAAGTAGGATTTATAAAAGGAAGAGAAGGAAGAGACGATACAAACAGAATTGTCAACCTACTTCACTATGCTGAACAAAAAGAAGTAAAGATGTTCCTCCTATCAACAGATGCAGAAAAGGCATTTGACAGGGTAAACTGGAAATTTATGTTCGCCTGTTTAGAAGAATACAACATAGAACAACAAACACAAAACTGGATTCAAGCTTTATATCAAAATGTCACAAAAAAGTCAAAGTAAATGGACAACTATCAAACAGCATACCCATCAAAAATGGTACAAGACAGGGATGTCCCCTATCCCATTCACTATTCATACTCACGCTAGAACCACTGCCACAAACCATCAGAGAATCAAAAGATATCTCAGGAATTAAAGTGGGCAAAACAGAGCACAAACTAACAGCATACGCAGATGACCTATTGTTTTTAATCACCAATCAAATAATAACAGTACCTAACCTAACATTCAAGATAAAAGAATATGACAATCTAAGCAACTTCAAAATCAACTACAAAAAATCCATTGCACTAAACATATCACTAAACGCAAACCAAATACAAGCACTCTCTCAAAATTTCCCCTACAAATGGTCAAACCTGCAGATGACATACCTAGGACTAAAAATAATTAAAGACTACAGAGAATGGCTGAATATTAATCTAGAATCCATAAGCACACAGTTACAAACAGATCTAAACAAATGAACTACCAAACCTATCTCATGGATTGGAAGAATTAATGCCATTAAAATGAACGTACTACTAAGAATACTTTACATCTTCCAAATGCTCCCAATGAAATACCAAAAAAAATATTGTATAAAAATACAGAAAGAAATAAGAACATTCATTTGGAACCAAAAACAACCAAGATTAAAATTTCCCTTAATGTCAAATACAACAAAATCAGGAGGACTGGGAGTGTCAGACATAGAGAAATATTATGAAGCCACAATACTAAACAGAATAACAGACTGGACTTAACATGCAAATACCAAAAAATGGATAGAGATAGAGCAACAGGCTACTAACACGAATTTACCTCACCTACCATGGCTAAAGAAAATTAACAGAAGAATATTAAATAATGACCATCCCCTACTCCCTAATACACTAAAAATATGGGACAAAAATAGAAAAAAATACAATCTTGCAAACTCCCCATCAGCCTTGACACCATTACACAACAACCCAGAATTTCAACCAGGGCTAAATCAACAATACCTCAAGGACTGGCTAATAGAAGGAGACTTAAGAATACATCACCTAATTGGAAAAGGAGCCCTAATAAAGAAAGAAAAAATAGAAAGAACTAGACCCTTCAAACCACAAGATCCCCTAAAATACATACAAATTAACAATTTCCACGCGAAACTAGGAGGTACAAAAACATTCAACAAACCATATACCACATTTGAAAAACTGTGTACTGAAGATATAGTCCCCCAACCCACACTCTAACACAGATCTACAAAATACTATAACCAGTAATAGATACAACAAAACTCCCTTATATACAGAAATGGTCCAAAACATTAAATAAGAACTTTACAAAAGAACAAGCAAACAATATCCTATACAACATAACATATTCCTCAAGATGCACCAGAATAAAAGAAATAAGCTATAAAATATTAACCAACTGGTACCACACACCAGAAAAACTACATAAAATGTTTCCAGGAGCCAACAACCAATGCTGGAGATGCAAAGAAGAAATTGGAACCCTTTACCACATTTTTTGGAGTTGCCCAAAATTACAAACATATTGGCAAACAGTAATAAAAATTACCACACAAGTATCAGGCATAGAAATACCATTAGACCCATCATATATACTACTATATCAAACCACGGAATCAAGAAAAAGCTTCTGCAATTCCCTACAATTACAAATGCTGAACACAGCCAAAATGATCATAGCTAGACACTGGAAAAGCGATATCACACCTCCCAATCTCAAAATGGCTACAAAAAATAGGCAAATCAGAAAAATTTGAAGAACTATCAACGCATGACCATAAACAGAAGATGGATCAACAAATAACCTGGTTACCCTGGAACTTATTCACAGAAACAGGAGAATACAGGAGAACACTGAATAAAGAATGACTTGGGAAACCTTGTTAATACCCCCCCTATCCTAACCCTCCCCTCTCGCCCTACCCAATACCAAAACTAACTTCAGAAAAGACAGACACAAGGTAACAACCAAAAAGTATAATCTGAGATCACAACATGTCTGAACAAAAAGAAATGTACAAGAAAAGAATGTTTAAAAATGTTTTATTTTCAATTACAAATGTTATTATGTTACAAAGATTTAAAAACCAATAAAAAAACAAACAAACAAACAAAAAATAAATAATAATAAGTGCTGAAGAAATTAAGTGACTGTTTAGATTTTGATGAATTACTTTAGGATTAGACTGCTTTGATAGTTTACTAGTGCCAGCCCCAAGTACGTTTTTTTAATTCAAATGATTTTCAGCTACAGGGAAATGAAAAAATAAATGATATTATTGTTTAGCAACCACTTAACATAAAAATAAAATGTTTAGGATTATTAAAGATTTTCTGATTTAATTGTAAATTATAGATTTAGTCTGCCTTAAGCTTTTTTATTGTAATAGTTTTTTTTGTTCATATATTATTGCTGCAAGTGATAGTCAGAAATAAGAAACAACCCACGCATCGAATAGATGTATAGAGAGCCTAAAGAAAATAATCAAAACTTCTTAATTATACACTTCCAGAATAATATATAGTTCTGCAAGAGGAAGGTGGGAGCCATGCATTGTATTCCAATGAAAATGTTTTACCCTGGCTTGAGTTAACAGTTTTATTTGTTCATAAAAAAAGATCTGGGACTTTATTACCATTTAAATAAAATATCCACTTACGGGAAAATGTATTTGGGTAACAACTTTCACAATGATGATCAATCATGGAATATGTATTCTTCAAGACATTTTTCAGCGATAACATTTAATCATCAAAAGATATGTCATCTATTCTCTTTATGCCAGATTCAAGTTGTCAGATGCTGGGCAATTAGACAAGCTTGCTTAATTACATTGCTTATCATATGTCTTCTTTACAATATATGTGTAAGTATTTCTCCATTTATTCACTGTAAAACTTAATGTAGAAATACAGTATATTTTGGTTCATTTCAAAGCATCTTTTATGGCAATGTCTTTAAAAAAAATAAATGTTTATTAAAGTAGTTGCTTTGGTATTTGGATGATTGGATAATGTAAAATGTATGTATGCTGTTATTGTAGTGATAACAGGATTGCCAACTTTTCGGTAGATGGTGGCACACTTCAAACAGTCAAGTAAAAATGGAAACACAGGTCAGCCATTTCAGGTACAAGTAGTTCTCGGGTAGTTTTGGAAAAACTTGTAGCTGGTGCTACCTAGGGAAAAAGCGCAAAAATAGGAGCACTATATAGTGCATTAAAAGACAACACAAAACAGTAAGTGCTAAAAGTCCCAAACGTCCAAAAAATGGTATGCAAACAAATTGCGGTGCAAAATGTGCAATATGTAATAAGAGAAACAAATGACATCCTATGTGATCAATCAGTGCTGAATCCAACCAAATTCATAATATGTGCTTACCAGAGCATCAAGATATAGAAAGTCTTAAGTATTCACTGAAGAGTTTTTCAAATGGTAATTTGCTTCACAGATGTTTAGTCTCCCAAGGTGATATGGAATGTTGTTAACAACAAAAAAACATGGGGTAGTTCTGGATTTCAAATCTCCACATTCAGCTCCTCATGTCCACAATGGGTTAATGATAAGAGAAAACACTCATAGTGTCAAACTGTAATGAACATTTATTATAGAGAATAAAAAATATACTCACAATGGTACAGGTATATCTTTAAAATCGCATAAAAGAACAACCAAGTGTTCCAGTCTATCAAGATGGTGTCAATCCTACGCGTTTTGCCACTTAGTTTTATTCCTGCAGCTTCATCAGGGAACCATCAGTGTAAGGACTATTACTATTAGCTTTCACTAATTTATCTCGGCTAGTTTTACTTCACAGAATGCAGGGGAATAGAAACAACACAAAATGGAAAAGCAAAAGTCCTGTGAAACTTTACTCATTCAGTGAAACTCTCCCTTAGTTCCAGAGAGACAATTTACCATCAGTAATTTCCAAACAAAGAAAAGTAATAAATGCTTTTACCAGAACACAGAGTAGCAGCTTGTACCTCTCACATGGGATCACTTTCCCCAGGCAGAGAGAGACGCAGGTACTGACACCCTTTTACATTCCCCCAGCAGAGATCCCCAGCCACAGCTTAACTAATGAACAAAGAAAACCCAGACAGGCCTTAGGTACGGAGGATCCACTCACTCTCCTACATTCACTCCAGAGACCCTGTAAACCAGCTTTTAGTTATGCTGAATGTATTGGGAAAATACCTGTTCCCAGGCAAATCTAAACCTTCTCTGGAGTTAAATACACATAGGAGAGAAATCTTGGGGAAATGTAGACCAATATTTCTCTCATAATATATAATTTTATTTATATAGAGCCACCAATTTAAACAGCACTGCTCAATTCAGCAATGCAAATATAGTACAGACATTGGAAAAGTGAATTACATAATACAAGTAAAGTAAATTACAAGCATATAATGATGAGGTACATCCCTTTAAGGGCCAGATCATGATTAAAACAAGAGGATGGGAGACCCTTTTCCCTTAGAGCTTACAATCTAAATGGGAGGAAGACTTACATACACTGATAGAAGGGTAATAAAAGCTGTGACAATGTGCTGGGACACTGGTCTATAAATACATATATTAAACATAAATAACTTCTTAAGGATAAAATATAATATATAATTTATAGCACAGGATCAGTGCTAGTGCTTCATAAAATAGGATTTCATTTTCATTTTAAAAGTGCAGAGGGAATGTTCCTGGCAGAGATAAAGGGGTATAGGATTCCAGATGTGGGTGGCAGA
>WMED01006903.1:0-18058 GCA_019650415.1 Pipa parva
TATTTAACAGTGCCAAACAGACAGCAAATAACTGTTAGTGCCTAAACTGTTCCTTTAAAAAATGTACCTTTATACAGCGTTTCTCTCTGTCATCTTCCCTGTCAGCCTGAGGTTTCTGTCAGGTGGGCGGGGCTAAATGATTGACATTATAGCTCCTCCAATCAGATCTCTGCTACATCATGATTTAAGGGATCTGATTGGAGGAGCTATAATGTCAATCATTTAGCCCCGCCGACCTGACAGAAAACTTAGGCTGACAGGGAAGATGACTATATAAAAGTACATTTTTTTAATACATATATATATATATTTACAAAAACATTTATTTCATTATTAGAACCTAAATTGTTATTATTTTTGAGGGGACAGGTGCACTTGAAGTTCCATCACTGTGATTTTCCAGGATCTTTGAGTGGAATAAGGGTGAAGGCTGTAACAGAGGACATTACACATGGTCACAGCACATGTAATGATGGTTGTTATTACTGTTCATTTTTACATATAGATTTGAAGGCAATTTACATCATCATTTAATTCCCAGCACTCTTGGAGGGGAATTCAGGATAGTCCGAAGTGAGGTGCAGAGTGTTCGCCTCACTTCGGACTGACTGATCTGCGCTCGCTGATGTCCTGTACACGGACATCAGCGAGCACATTAAAGGGATTCCATTCTCGGTGAGACCAAAAGAGTTGCCTCGCTGAGACGGGAATCCCTTTAATGCGCTTGCTGATGTCCACGTGCAGGACATCAGCGTGCGCAGATCAGTCAGTTCGAAGTGAGGTGAACACTCCGCACCTCACTTCGGACTATCCTGAATTCCCCTCTTGGAGACTAGACCTGTATTATTTCAAATATTATCTCTAAAAGTATACTGAAGGTTTGATCTTGTAAAATCATTAAAGTAAAAAAAAGAAAATTACAGCAAACTAAAATCCTATGCAGAAATACTTTTTACACTGAGGGCGAAATTTATTAAATGCGGATTTTTTCCGCACGTGCGGAATTTCAATCGATTTCCGTTCATGCGGGAAAAAAATTCCAATCGTGCGGAAAAAATTCCGCACAAACGATCTTCGCCCTGAGTGTACCTGCAATTTTTAGTTCACAATTAGGGCAATGGTACATTGAGCAT
Source organism: Pipa parva (assembly GCA_019650415.1). Lineage (NCBI taxonomy): Eukaryota > Metazoa > Chordata > Amphibia > Anura > Pipidae > Pipa > Pipa parva. The sequence goes on from WMED01006903.1 coordinate 1,134, forward strand.
TGGTTGCAGCCACAAAACACCCTATGCAACTCCCCATTTACTTACATTAAAGCCACTAGTGCACTGCTAGGAAATTCAGACACAGGAGGAAGAAAAACGCCCATGTTTTCATTTTTTAACTGTGCAGTTGGTGACTTGCCTTAACTATTAGAAACAGGTCATTTACTGCAAATTCATGGCAGGTGGACCTGGTGTAGATTTTGTGTTGGGACTCTTACCAGTGAGTGTACACCACTAACTGTAGTATCCCTATAAATAGCAGGGGTTTAGGAGTACTGCAGTGGGGGGCCCTACCATTGCAGCAAACCAGGAGGGGCAGGCAGACAATGCCCAATTAAACTGATGACCTAGTGGGCAGTAAGCAGTGTAGCTGAACATTTTGCAGTGTAAGTGAAGGTGTAGGAACATGTTAGTGGGGCCCCATGTGTCAGGTTGTGGGGGCCTCATGGTTTCTTATGGCAGCCCTGATGAACAGAAATATATTATTTTAGAGCAGCGTTTCTCAACCATTTTTTTGCCGTGACCCTTTTATCCATGACCGCATCAATGTTAAAGTCGCGACCACAACAATATTCACATAATCATATGGAAACATTGTCACAGTCGCAACTTTACTATAGAAATACTGTCACGAGTTTTACTATAGAAAATATTGTCGCAGTTGCAACTTTAAAATTGTATAAAAAATCTGCGACAATCCCGAGGGCTGTCATTCGACCCCCGTGTTGAGAGTCACTGTTTTAGGGGTGCCTTTGGAGTGGGTGACCTAAGGGGGCACTGCTGAGCAGTTTAGCCCAGGCTAATTCCATACTGTCCAGAACCAAGGAATGGGCCTGGTGCTGATCCAGCAATGGGACCCCAAGTTGTTTAGTTATGACACTTGATGAAAAATAGCTTTTTATCATTTTGAATCCACTTATGATAAGGTATTGTTCACTTTGCACGTCTGCGGTGCTGACTAATCTCTGTACATGTGTGCATGTGTATTTTATATATGTGTGTGAGTTAAAAGATTAACATATTGTTACATATTGTTGATATTTAACCCAGTAAGCATTAACATACTCCCAAGGCCAAGGGGTTATTCACTAAGGTGCGAATTCGACTGTCGAATTTGCAGACAGCGGATTCCCATAGTAAATCCACTACAATTTCCCCATTGTAAAGTCGCGACAATTTTTTAATGTTAAGATTGAGACAATTTTTCCATAATAAAGTCGCGACTGCTACAATATTCTCATTATAAAGACTGCAACAATAGCAGCCTATTGCGACTATCTTTATCTGGCGAACTTGCACCTATACGCAACAATTCAGACTTTAGTGAATACCCCCAATGTATAACTGATGGAAAATACTTAAAGTTTCTTCTTTAAATGTTCAAAATAATTCACTTACATTTACTGACAGTTGTGAGGTTCCAGTGACAGCCAGGGTCTCGATTCACAGTGAGAGTTGTTTGCTTACAGACAATCTCTAAAGGCATATCTTTATTACTCTGCCAACACAAATAATATAGCAGCCCTCATATATACTGTATATATACTGTACATGCAAATAGGGGCCATGGGCTCTGCACAGAGTTCATTTTCTCATCTTTTCTTTTCTTTTAAGAGGTAAATAAATAGAAATAAATTGTTATTTAAAGAAGGCATATTTCCTTTCTAACTATGCCACATGATAGCTGTTGCTGTCACAGTAACAATTCTAGGCAAATTTCTTTAAAGCATAATCAGAACTGCGGTGCTGCCAAGGGGTGGAAATTAACCTTTTGGGAAACTGAGTTGCGCTGCGCAATATCTACACTGTCATTTTTAAACTTTATCAAGGCTAAATAAATGGAAATAGAAACATTTTTGTATGTATATTGTTGATATTTTGTTGGTTTCAGTGCCCTGCTATTACCCAGATAATTACTTTTATCTTTCTGTTTTCTTTGTGTATTGAAACTTTTACCCAGCGCATACTTTTTTGTAACATTTCAAAGATGTTACATGGTTTGTAGAATCAAGGTTATCTTTTCAGTTCTCAAACAATTCTGTAAAAAAAGATAGAATGTTTACAAAGTCTATGGCTAATGAAGGGGAGCAAAAACCAGGGGAAAATGTAGTACTAATTGAATATAGTATTGTATTGCAGAAAAATGACAACAAGAGCAGTTGTTTTGTTAGGAAAGTACATGATGAATATCTGCCACATGTGTGTCGGCAGTACTTTATTATACTACAGTATATCTCATATATAAAACAATTCCATCTCAAATAGGCCCCATTTAAGATCAGTATAGCGGTACAGTATGTACATTTTCTCCTGGTATTTACAAACCTCAATACTTTTAATTAGGGGTCGAATGACGATTTGTCAGGGGTCACCTAAGAACATCAGAAATATAGGGTTTGAATGGGGTCACCCAATAATAATTAATGAATGGGGGTCTCCAAATCACTGGGAATTGTACTAAAGGGTCACTGCAATAAAAAGGTTGAGAACCACTGCCTTAGGCCCTTAACCCCTAACTTGTGAAGTGGCCATATGCTATGAGAGGGGGCCAGTAAGAGTCTCTCCACTTACCCCTACTAGCATAACAGGTGGAAAACTAGATGGGCAAGTCTATGTAGATGTTCTAGCCAGACTTATACTGCAGAGATCCCATAGTGAGCTAACCTTGATCCACTGTAATCTTTTGGCTTTATCTCAATTTGCAGGCTATAGCCTAATTCCCTCTTCCTTACAAAACCCTATGTCCTGAGAGGGAACTATTGATTGGAGACTATTATGAGGTTTCCTGTTGAATTGGATCCAAATCAATAAAAGATACAGTACCGCTCTGTCCAAATCTGTAGCAATAGGTACACTTTTTTCTGACTTTTCCCTTTGGATTTTGATGTGTGCTGCATCCGCACTTACCACCTATGGTAGTAGGCTCTATAGTTGCATGTTTTGAATTATGTGCAAATCTGTTTATTAATGAAATTGCTGCCACAAAATATTTGGTTGTGTCCTTTGCTGATTTATAGGGCATCATGCAATCACCGATCATTATATACCTCAGTGGTATAATGCCTCCTGTCACTCTGTAGAGATCGATATATTGTATAATAGATAACTGTCTAAAGGAAGGACCTTGTCCTTCCAAACTAGCCAGAGCATCACTGAATATGTTATATCACATCAGGCTGAAATTTATGGTGGGAGCCAGCAGCAAGAGTCTTGTTATACATGGCAGCATTACACAGTTACATTTTATTTCATTTTAATGTCTTTTTTTAATTATTATTCATTTTATTTTTATTTTATTTAAATCTATTTTTTTTCCAGGTATGTCAAACAGCCAATCATCACTTCCCAATTTCATACGGATCCAAACTTGATGATTCGTTGCCATGGTAAATTACGCAAGGACATCTTCATCATAAAATGTTCCAATTAAGAAAACTGTATTTCAATTCCTCTGTAACCATGCACAGCACTGTACCCTTTATACGTGTTGGAAGAAATGCAGTTTTCCCTAAATAAAAAAGTACTGTTTAAGTTAATCTCACACAAGCCAAGTTTTAAGGAAAGAAATGACCGCAGGTGTTTTTTCAAGCAGAGTGTAAAAGTTTACAGATATGAAATTGCAACTGTTATGAGGTTGTTTATTGCAAAGGAACAAAACATTTCTTCTGACATAGTCCTTAAAGGAGACCTATAGTAAGTTAAACTTAACTGAACGATCCAGCAGCAGAACATTATGGGGATTATTTTTTAAAGTCTGAATTGTCACATAAAGGTGTGAATTCGCCAGCTAAAGACAGTTGCAATAGACTGCTACTGTTGCAGTCGTGTCTTTATAATGAGAAAATCGTTGCAGCCACGACTTTACAGTGGGAGAATTGTTGAAGCCACGGTTTATGTTAATCCGCTGTTTGAGAATTCGACAGTCAAATTCGGACTTTAGAGAATAACCCCCTTAAGTGTACTGCTCCTAGATCAATATTATTCTGATGATCCACAGCCAAGGAGATGAATACATTGCTACTGAAGCTCTCTTCCAGGTTATGTACAGTATATGACATCAAATACCACATACTATATATACAGTATATATAAAATCGATCTGTGCATGCACAGTTGGTTAATTTCAGCAAAATTCAGGAGGAGGACCAGTACTATGTGATGATCAACATATATACTCTGGAAGTAAGCTACATGGAGGAAGTTTTTCATCTCACGATCAGTGTACTTAGTATACTGCTGCTAGATCAATCAAGTAGTATACTTTATTAGTATAGTTCTCCTTTAAGCTGATGATACACTAAATGGATTGCTGCTTAGAGTACAGAGTGGGCTGAATGGTTAGCTGACAGAATAAAAGCTTGTATCTCAGTCAATAAATTTTACTCATATATAGAGTAAAATTTATTAAACTCGGAAAAGCTCGTTTTCGCTTTTCCAAGTTTAATATTTGGGTGAACACTCAGAAGTTTCTTGCGGTAAGTATCGTGAGATTTGTTGTGGTTGATACTTGCCATGTGAAACTTTTTCTATTGAATATATCCATTGAAAGGGTAGCTAGCCATACATTACATTACTGTAGTATGGCTTTACATTACTGTAGTATGGCTTTACATTACTGTAGTTCCATGGAAATATGGACCCAAAAAGGCTTTTCTGAGTTTAATAAATTTTGCCCATAATATAAAGTGAAAATGGACTGCCACTCTGACTAAGGTAAAGGAGGACTATGTAACAGCCTTAAAATTAAAGTACAGTACAGGTTGAGGCATATTTAAAGAACCCTTATCCCCAGTAGCTGAAAGTTAAGGGTCCATGCAGGGCCGTTTTTAGCTATGGGCAGTGTGGGCGACTGCCCAGTGCGCAATCTCTTTGAGGGGGTGGCTGCTGGTGGTGGCAGTCTGGGGGGTGGGGGTTTGCTGGTGGCGGTCTGGGAGGGGGAGGGTGAAGGGGTGGTTTGCCCAGGGCATAAATCTAGCCAGAACTACCTCTGGGTCCAGGGTTAGGGTCTCAACTCAGACTGCTCTCTCCAGAAGCATCTAGGGAAAGGGACAGCACTAAAATCAATTTTTAGGCCCCATCGCACCCTATGAGTATAAGTGACTGACCCCCTCCAGGTAAATGGACCCATTATCATGTCATACATCACTCACCACCCCCTGTATAGGATTGGACTGTTGAATCTAATGAAGCCATGCCTAGTTTGTAACTAGTATCCAAATTTTAAAATAAGAAAAGGAGGCAGAGTCCCTAGGATTCAAAAAAATATCAGCCTGGCCATCTAGGCCTCTCTCGCCTTCTTATCATTCAACCTGTTCACTTACAATAATGTATGTTTGTATTTATAAGTATCAGTCATAATAATGTACACAAGTCTGCATCCCCCTAAACACCAAAGTCTGTGTCTATCTCTGATTCTTAGAGGGTTATTAAAGTTTTTATTTTTTATTATAGCATAAAGATTAATAGAAACATTTTCCAGCATATTGTTTGCCTTCTCCTGCAATTACATTTTACATTTCCCATTTCATCGCTTGAGCTCAGTGCTACTGCAATTGTAACGACCAACTTCACCTTGTAAAAACAAGAGAATGTTGGGAGACTTAAAAAAAAACGGTAACCAGATCTGTTGCAACAATCTCAACAATTCCATAAATTGTGAGGAAACTATGTAGTGATTAAATCACATTACAAAATAGTTATTAATGTGGTCCTGGGCTAAACATTTCTATTAGATGATGTAATTAAAAGTTAATAAAAAGCCAAGAGGTAATATATGAAATATTCACCAAAAAAAAAAAAAAAAAATTAAACGTCTATAGGAATGTTTTTTAATTTGGGTAAAAAAAAAAACAAAAACAAGACATAACTTGCCTTTTACCCTTCAGTAGCTCCATATTTAAAGGGGAAGTTATAAAATGGAAACTATAGGGGAAAAAATCTTTTGACGGTGTTTTTAATTAGAAATATTTAACGAATATTAAATGTTTTTTTCCCAAAAGATTAGGAAAACAAAGATAATTACACTTTTAGCTATAGAGTTATTAACATTGTGCTGTTATATCATATACCAACTTTAATCCTTCCCTAAAAGGAGGGTGTATAAAAATACGGGGTGTCAGGCAATGAAATCGCTGTAGCTGAAGTGAGGTATATTTTGTAAGAATTCCCCCTTTTAAAAGAAATAATGTGTAGATGTTTGTTTCACTGGGGTATGGGTTACACTCCCATCCTCTTATTATTATTTAATATGTTATTTCATGTGTTTATATTCCAGAATTAAAAGGGTTAAGTGTGCCTGCATATTTATAGCTCCTATTAAAGCCAAAGGAAAACAGAGAGTGACAGAAGTTTTTGTCACCAAATCCACATGTTAATGGAGTGGGAGGGGATAAAAGGGATTGGGGGTCATTGTTATGAGCTGGGGTGAGGATAGGAGGAGGATAAAAGGCAGGGAAAGTTTTTTTTGGGGAGGGGGGTTTATGGAGAATTGCAACTGGTTCAAACAGCCCCTCCTACTTTATTTAACCCTTTCCTCTGGTCTGGTCTGGTCTGCTCTGCACATAGATCACCGGAGCAAACTTTCACTGGAACTGTATCCCAAAGCAAATAGGTTACTAATGTTCCTTATTGTTTAATGCTACTGCCAAAGCCAGTGTTAATTTGAATCATATCTGCTGGATATGACACGAGTTGTAGGTCTAGGCAGATAAAGAAGATAAGAAAAGATTTTTATAGTATACCCTAGTGATACCCAACCTTTTTCGGACTGGGGGCCATATAAATTTGCAATACGCATGTCATGAGTCACTTTACAAGTTGCAACCATGACAAATTTTAAAGTTACAACTGTGACAATTTTCCATAGTAACGTCGCGACTGCGGCAATATTCTCATTCTAAAGGCGCGACTGCAACAGTAACAGCCTATTGCGACTGTCTCTAGCTGGCGAATTCACACTTATACGCACTATTTCTGTCTTTGGAAATCAGGCCGCAGGCCAGATAGCATCGCGTCGAGGGCTGCATATGGCCCAGAGGCTGTAGGTTGGGCATCACTGGAATACTCAGGACTTTCACAAATCTGAGAAGATATCTGTTAGGATGTTCCACATAAAAAGTACAAGCATTGAGGTGGGAGCTCGCGAACATACAATCATACATACATGTATTGTGCATAATACATTCATACACACTCACGGCTCTGTGCGGAATACATTCATACACACTCACGGCTCTGTGCGGAATACATTCATACACACTCACGGCTCTGTGCGGAATACATTCATACACACTCACGGCTCTGTGCGGAATACATTCATACACACTCACGGCTCTGTGCGGAATACATTCATACACACTCACGGCTCTGTGCGGAATACATTCATACACACTCACGGCTCTGTGCGGAATACATTCATACACACTCACGGCTCTGTGCATAATACATTCATACACACTCACGGCTCTGCGCATAATACATTCATACACACTCACGGCTCTGCGCATAATACATTCATACACATTCATGGCTCTGTACATAATACATTCATACACAATTACCTTTCTGGGCAAAATTACATATTATTCATACAAAATAACTGCTCTGTGCCATTCATTCAAACACTATTTTGGGTAAGGGTTTGTACTTAAGCACCTATTAGTTCCACATCCACTGATCTACCTAAAAATAAAGGTTATAGCTATGCCACTGCTTAACAAGGCATAGTGGAAAGCAATCTGAAAATAATTGGGTGTCGATTTTTTTTTTTTTTTAATATGTCATTTACATGTAACTTTTTTTAGCCGAACATAAAATATAGGGTTGGTAATGCAAACACACTGATATCAGCTTTGCATATTATTTGCTTCACATTTGCAGCAGGTGGTAGAGAATTTACACTGATTCTCAGTGCCCTGTCACCTTTAAACCCCTGATGTCTAACGCTAGTCACTCAGAGGGCAGAGGTAGTCAATGGCCTAAACCCTATCATGTGCTCCTACTCAACTCTCAAAATAACAATAGCACATACAAACTGCATTGAAATCAGCCCCAGGGCAAATTCTGCACTTAGCACCCCCTCCAATGAAATTTAACAGGAAAGGACTCCTTCCCATGGGCCTAGTAGTAGCTGTTCCCCCCCTGCCTCTGTGATACACACACCCCAATTTCACTCTCCCAAAGTGTTGGGCAGCTGTGTATGAGTAAGGCACTTTTTCTTGTGAGTACATAACAGACACACACACACACAAAATGTTTCTATTAAATTATAAAGAACTGTTCAATTTTGCTTCTGCAGAGAATAAAAAGACAGAGAAGACACACATGTGCACAGGGCTCAGTCTACCAGCTCAGTAACTGTCTGGGGTGGGCTGCTTGTGTAAGAGAAGTGCTGGCGCTCCTGCTGTCCTGTCACACAGGGGCATGTTGGAACACAAACGTGCATAATTGAGTAATCAGCAGCATATAATTGGGTGCCATAATTAATTTATTGTTGGGTAAGCAGGACAGATTCCTGAGTGATTCTCTGCACAGCCCATGATGCGCTTTCTCTGCAGCTGGGATCTTTGCTGTTGTGTGCAAGTAAGACCAGTGTTTAATTGTCTCACTGTCAGCGAGTGTGAATGGGTTCCATTAAAGGAACATTATACTGACCATTATGATTTTGAAATTCAATCAACAAATGGATGGAGCTTTCATCGCTGGCTAAAACAAGGGAACTCTAGGGTCTGGATGATGCTTAGCTTTTAGGTTATTGCTTGGAAACAACAACAGAAAAAAAGGAATCCAATGGTGTTTCACAATAACATAACCCCTGGGGTCTATTGTATTTATCATCATTCACAGGTCTGTCAGTGGCATCCAATGGTTAACAATGTCTTTTTGGGGGTTGATTCCTGGGTCTACCAGTGCTGGGGTTCACCTGAGGATTTCTTGTTCTGTTTATATGTTTCTAAAAAAAATAATAAATTTTCATATTTGCTGATGAAATTTTAGGTGATTTCTAACAATTTCCAGAAAAAATATTTTACCAAAAAAGGAGATTGTTGATCATTAAACAATAATAAAAATGTAAAAGACCTTATGACTATGCCCCACCCTCGTGTGGGTGTTCCCATATACAAGAGAACTTTAGATGTAAACAAAAAGTAACCTTGTATAAATTGTAACCCAGATTCTCATTTAGCAGATTCTCAAGATTTTCAGCAGGGTCAAGAAGGGTTGACAACTCCATTACAAAGAGTCATTTGTACCACTATCCTACAGTTTTCTATAGGCAATTTAATGTAAAGTGACCTGTTTCTATATGCATTAAATTAGCGCAATTAAATGTAAGGGTGCAAATACATAGAGCAATTTTTCAAAAATGATTAATCAATAAGAACTTTTTGAACAAGCGTTTGCTTTGGGTACAGGGAGACGATTATATAAAGCAATTAACCATGATTCCTTTTGCTGGGCACCAAATTAATTAGCATTTTCAAAAATCTTTATTACTGTCCAAGCAATGGATTTATTGCAGTGCATGCAATCACAATTACCCCTGGCCTAAATTGCTGCCTGTATGAATAGCTTAACATTAGCACACTGCAGGCAGTGAATCTGTTAACTGTATTCTGCTAATCTGGGAATCTGCTAACTGTATTCCCACCCACTTATTTTCCTTTGTGTTTATCTTAATTAGTGTCATTATTTTAGGGGCCTGACAGTTATTTTGTCCCTCCTCTGTCCACTGCTCTTGGTGGGGGTTGGTCAGATTCCTGTTAGGGATGTGCTGGTTGCTCCACTCTGGGTTTACTTACTAGAAGTTTTTAGTGGTTGAGAACTAGGATGAAAGACTAACCAGTTACTTTCTACAACCATGGAAGGTTGGAATGGGAGGAGCTTAAAATGTGCCATGGAAAGCTGGGGGGCAACCATTGTGTTTTCTGCCAATCATGGCTCAGGATGGAATCATTGTGAGACGTCAGTTACGTGCAGGTAGCAGGAACTTTCATGAACCAACAAAAATATGTTCAACGTTAAATACACAGTTCAACATACACTCAAACAATTGTAGGATGTTTGTATCAATTTAGACAATTTCAATAACATTCAGTAACATTCTGTTCATATGTAAGAAGTCCCGTGTGATCAATCAGATCAAAAGTAATTGTACTACCCATTCAATCAGATCAAAAGAGTGACTGTAGCCAATGAATGTTTATCTGCTCATATGGAGTCATGCAACTGAATGTCCCCACCTGTCAGGATCAGGAATAAACTGCTCGTTTATTCTGTCAGGAACAGGAGCAAAGGCTAAATTCAAAAGGAGACCTTGGCAAGTGTCTAGAAACAGGCAAGGAAAACAGAGGACAGACCATTAAATATCTTGGCTAGGAACAAATGGTTACTGTGCTGGATGCAGAAAACTGTAGTGCTGACTTGGAGAACTTTGAATGAGCACCAATGCAGAAAACATAAGAGGTTTATCCAAAGAACATGGCTCTTTAATGAGATCCAAAATAAAACAGAAACATGACAAGTGAACAGGCAAGTGCAGGTACAGACAGGAACAAGACACACAGAACATAGGTACAGGTGCAGAATGCAAAAGTATTAGTGGATCCTAAATACCACCAGAGTTTCAAGTACAGCCAGAAACAGGGCGCTCTGAGTTACTTGGACTGAAAGAGCTGCTGACAGGCAAGGCTGTGAATAACGTGGACTGAAAATACAGCTGAGAGGCAAGGCTGTGAATTCCTGGGAAATGCAGTGAAAGAGCTGCCAGATTGGAAGTCACAGTTCCTGGCAGGAGCAGATAGCACAGCAGCTTTGGCAGGACTGGGAACACAGGTAAACATAACAGGAAAACAATAGTTCAGGACTTTAGCTCAGAGATAACATAGGCTTTCTGGAATAAACTAACAAGGAGAAGGAGGTGTGAATTGTTTAAATAGCCTTAGTGAACAAAGACAAGACTCTGGATACTGATACTTAGGGATAGTGGAAAAAGGCAAACAGAACTCTGGATCCTGACACCACCTCAGTAAGATGGCAGCTCCATATAAGTCTAACCAAAATGCAAAAGATTAGACTGCCTGCTCTCAGGAATATAGGGTTGGAATACTCATGTCTGTTGTACAGTGTGGTTGAGTATATATACTCAACGCGCTATATATATATATATATATATATATATATATATATATATATACATACACACATGTATGTTGGTGCCTTATTAATCAATAATAATAATATAGCTGATCGTGTATGTATAGGAATGTTTACAGATGCCAACTGGGCACAATAGTATTCTTGGACTAATTGTCTTTATACAACTGAGCCCAATCTGTAGAATCCATCTGAGCTGGCATAGGCTGCATGGAGCCTTAGGACCCATTTACACTGGCAACTCATTAGTAGCTGGTTAGAGGTTGAAGAATTTACTGCTACGTTTTGCACTAAAATCTCAGTTTCCACTTGTTGCAATTTTAGAGCAATTTGATTGCCATTTTAGTGCTTCTCAGTAGCTGCAACTATGCAAATGACCTTATGTGGGGGATAAGCTGGAAACAGTTGAATTGCTGCAACAAGTAGAAACATTAAATAGAAACTGACGTTTCTTATTTTTAAACGTATGCAGCAGCATTGTGCTTTAAAGCTAAATAAACAGCGATATTCTATACTCAGTTTAATAAAGACAATTCCAAATCTGCCTTGAACAATAAAAGTTCCTCTTAATCTCTTTCTTCTTTTCTTCACCAGATTTCATCTGTTACCTGATGGTGATCCAAGCAGAATGAGTAGCTTGCAGTCTGACAGCCAGAGAAGTAAGTGCTGTCTTAATGAGCTCATTAACTTCCACTTTATTAACTTCTATCTCTGCATAGTGTTAAGGGGAGGATCCCAATCCACATATATTGGAACCTTTTGTCTTCTCTTCCACAAATACCAGAATCCTTCTGGTAAGTTTATTTCTGATTGTGTGAGGACACAGCCCCAACTATATAATGAACATGGCTGAAAACTGGTCAGGTGAAACTTTATCTATGATAAAATTCATGGGTTCATATGTTAATGGGAAACATTTTATTTTAAATAAGATAAATAAAGGTACCTATCTTATTCTGCACAAGGGGATATTATCTAAATACCTATTTTTTGTTGTTGTGTGAATACAGTACAATAACAATGCAATCAAATGAAAGGAGTTTAGGGGTTGTTTGGCCAATAGATCAGCACTTCCTTCTAGGGTCAATCACCATTAATGCCCAAGACTTTTGTTACATATTTTTTTGTTTGTACTTTTCCCAATTGAGTGATCCCTAAGAATAGAGAAAAATACTCTACATATCACAAGGGAATCACATTCTTGTTTTCTTATCTGTAGTCAACCTTGTGTAGGTAAAAAATTAAATATTTAAATATGACTTTTCCTTAAAAAAAAATCAGTTTCAGAAAAGTAAGTAGTGAATTATTCTCTGGCAGGACAGAAATCTGACATTATATGGACAGGCCACTCCAGTAACAATGAGAAGAAAGCATTGATTCTATTTATTCTACTGCTTAATGGATTACAAACTAAAACCTTCCTGACCAGGGGGGTCTCATTAATGAGGGGTCAGCAGCAGTGCATTCATAGAGATGGACAGATCGTTGTCTGACCATAGACTGTTATAGTAACCTCAGCTTCCAGGTAACCACTGCTTTCTATATCAAGCAGACACACATAGCTTTATTCCAGAGAGGATTTACTTCCCATTTTGTAGTTTTTGGCCCGGTTCTGACTAAAATGTGTTATGCCATTGGTATAATGAGTAACCGAGTATATGTGATATATGTGGTGTTTATTTCTTAAGATTCCAAACACTTTTTTTTGGAGTTTTTTTGCCTTTGCAATCTTCATTATAATGGTTGTGCTTGGTCATCAAATATGCCATCTCTATGTGAGAACAGCGAAGCGGGAAAGTTCTTGTACAAGTAAAACAGAGGAATTATAAAAATACATGTACTACTTTAGAATCATCCTGTAGCCAATCACAGCACTACAGTGATCTAATAGCTCAGGACTTTCTCACACTGACATTGAGCAAATATGAAACTTCAGAATGTTTACTCTATTTAACCCAGCAACATATGTTTGTTTGTTTCACTGGTCATATTTTCTATCCACAGGGAATATAATAACTGCCATTAAGTAAATTCCAGATTCAAGTACCGGTATATGGAACCATTAAGGTACTGTTTTTTTTTTTAACATCATTTGGAATAGATGCATTATCAATATTTAAGGAGATGTAAACCTGTGAGAAACATTAACCAACACTCTGGACAGCCTCTCCTGAGAATTTGACTACAGACCCAGAGACTAAGCGGGTTATTCACTAAGGTGCGAATTCCACTGTCGAATTTGCAAACAGTGGATTCCTATAGTAAATCCACTACAATTTTCCCATTGTAAAGTCGTGACATTTTTTTAATGTTAATACTGCGACAATTTTCCCATAATAAAGCAGAGACTGCGACAATATTCTCATTATAAAGACGCAACTGCAGCAGCCTATTGCAACTGTCTTTATTTGGCGAATTCACACCTATAAACAACAGTTCAGACTTTAGTGAATAACCCCCTAAATTTGGGTCTAAAACATAATTTATTAAAGTCAGAAAAACCGCATTGTGCCCCTTATTCACGATCCTCTGAAGTGAGGTGCGAAGTGTTCGCCTCACTTCGGAATGACTGAGATGCGCTCGCTGATGTCCTGCACGCGGGCATCAGCGAGCGCATTAAAGGGATTCCAGTCTCAGCGAAAGCATAAGAGTTGCCTCGTCGAGACTGGAATCCCTTTAATGCGCTCGCCGATGTCCGCATGCAGGACATCAGCGAGCGCATCTCAGTCATTCCGAAGTGAGGCGAACGCTTCGCACCTCACTTCGGAGGATCGTGAATAAGGGGGTGTGTCTTTCCGACTTTACAGATAGAAATCTTGTTTTATTCTCGTGAGATTTTGTTTGTGATCATGAGATCAAGTTTAACAATCCCAAATTTTCTGACTTTTCCATGGAAAGGTAGCCATGCTACTAATGTAAAGCTATCTATCCATGGAAAGGTAGCCATGCTACTAATGTAAAGCTATCTATCCATGGAAAGGTAGCCATGCTACTAATGTAAAGCTATCTATCCATGGAAAAGAATTCGAAAACTCGAGATTGAGAAACTTGATCTCCAGATCGCGAATGAAATCTCTGGAAATCAACCTGAAATAAATTTCACCCTAATAGGGTCAAAACAGTGACAGTTCCAAGGTTTGTTCACAAGATTGATACTATCATACCCCCAAAGGAGCCACATTTATCCATACATGCCCATATGCTCATAATTTTGTCGTAGTTCTTGTTTTAAAAAAATCAATTCACAAGGACACATCTATGTCCACTATCACAACATAATGATGAAAAAAATCAGGTTAATAGTCTGATTAGATTTGTGAATACTTTTCAGTTTATGTATTGCTGTTGCTGTTTTATGTACAAATAGGTATAGTCACTAAGCCCAACATACCCTGACTAACTAATATGTCAATAAATGAAAATGACCTATATGTGGTTATACATATTTAGGACTTTATTGACTAAAGGCCAGATAGTCACATATAGCTATAAATTCACATTTTATCACCTCTTCCCCATGTTTTCTTATTGAGCAAACTCTGCGATGTAGTCAATCCGCATCTAATTTGGACGACTATGCTAGTCTCGAATTTATGGAGCTTTTCGCATTACTTTGCTTGAACACGCACAGGTACTTCACATAGTATTTAGCAAGTGGCAGAGTTAGTTGCATTTGCGAATTCGACAAGGAGTAGTGCTCTATATTCACCTGTTTGACTTCGCCACGTCAGACTGGCTAACTGGGGTTTGATGGCAGGGCTCTGGTGTGGCATAATGGCGACTGCAACTAAATTTGTCTAGAACTAAACTTGAACTAGGGAGAAGGTGACATGGAAAAAGATGTATTATTCATTATATACAGTTAGTGGGATATGGTGAGGATGACATCACTGTATTTCACTGGGGAATTCACATCAATTCGTATGACTACTTCTATTATACTTGCTTTGCCACGTTATGCATGCAACTGCGTCCGTAGCAGTCCGCTTGTTCTACAAATCTATCCACAGCTTCATAAATAAGAAGTGAATTTGTGACTGTTTTGGTGTTGATACTAGAATTGTAGCGAAGTGATCAGACTTTAATTTTCACTTCCATGCACAGTATTTTACTTTGCTTGGGTCAGATAAAGCTACCCAAACTGTGTGGAACCACAGAGAACCAGGTCTCAGCATACTTCTGTTACTCATAACAACCACCTTTGGCTCACTTGGACACTGCCAGGGTTTAAAAACACTATTAATACGGCAGATATTTCCATCTGTAACTAGAGCCTTCATATTAGTTGTTATATTCTTCCTGCTGGCAAAGATTCAAGCATCCAAATCGCTAGCCAAACAAACAGATCATCAATGAATTTGGCCACACTTAAAGGGACAAAGTCTAAAAAAAACAAAACAAATAACATAGTGTACCTTTAATTAATAATGAAGTACAAGCAGATTCCCTTTTTTTAAATAAAGCACCCCAGACAGTCGGACCAAGGAAGAGGTAGGTAGGGACAGGGAAAAGTTGGGAGGTGAGCACAAAGATAGCACCTCCCTCCTGCAATGCCCCAGGTGGCTGCCTACCCCTCGGCCCAGTCCTGCCTTCAGAGACAGGCGTTCTGACACCTGCACTGGGATTCATTCTCACACCATCAGGGACAGACGTTCTGATATTTGCACTGGAGTTCATTCTCTCACCATCAGGGACAGGCATTCTGACACCTGCACTGGGATTTATTCTCACACCTTCTTCAGATCACTTTATGCAGCAAACACAATAAAGTAAACCTAAATAAATTACTGCATCCCTCATTTTACAAAAATAAAATATTCATGGTTATAATTTTAGTCTTTATTTCTATACATCAGCAGCTTAGTTCTATTATAACATTATGGGGGTTATTCACTAAAGTCCGAATTGTTGCGTATAAGTGCCAATTCGCCAGATAAAGTCAGTTGCAATAGGCTGCTACTGTCGCAGTCGCGTATTTATAATGAGAATATTGTTGCAGTTGTGACTTTATTATGTAGAAATTGTAGCGGATTTGCTATGGGAATCCGCTGTTTGTGAATTCGACAGTTGAATTCGCACCTTAGTGAATAACCCTATCTATATATTAGAATATCATTCAAAATAATTTTTAGTTAATAGTACTTTACCTATTTAGCAAATGATAGTAAAAAATGGTTTTTTTTTTCTCGTTTTCCTGCATCTGTAAGCCCTTTACCACTTATAAAAATAAAACTACTGGCAGAGTGTTGCAATTACAGGCAGTGTGAAGCTGATTAGATGCATCTTCCTGCCAGAACTTCTACAGTGATGTCACAGGGCAGGATTAGCATGCCTAATGTATTCATAATGGCTGCCATCAGTGTGCAGAGCTGTGCAAACTACATTGGGACAGTGCAGAGACTACAGCAGTAATGGAGAACCTTTGGCACATGTGCCAGAGAGGGCACACAGAGCCCTCGCTGTAGGCATGAGCACTGTTGCCACAGCTGCTGTCCTCCATCCCCCTAGTGAGTGAGCACTCCTCCAGTGCAGGCCATGGACCCGACCTGACAGTTTTCAGGTTGGATCTGCGGCCTACACTAAAGGAGCACTTGCTCACTGAGAAGCATTCCTACCCTGATGCAGGCGCAATGACGTCACTCACCAGCGCCTTTCCCCAAAGTGCAGGCGCTGGTGAGTGACGGTGCCGAAAAGGTTCACCATCACTGGACTACAGAGTAACATAGTAACATAGTTTATAAGGCTGAAAAAAGACACAAGTCCATCCAGTT
>WMED01006904.1:0-17646 GCA_019650415.1 Pipa parva
AGTGGTGGAACTTGCACTATTGGTGACTGACTAAATACTTTTTTTCCTCACTGTATATACCTGCACATATAATCAAAAGGTAGTAGAAAAATGTTTTCAGTATATATACGCATTAAGAATTACAAATATTTAGGTAATTAGTATATTACAAGGAATTAACCAGTTGGTAGTATTCATCTTGGGAACTTGTAAGCAATATCAACATCTTACTGAGAAGTTTTAATAAAAAAAAAAACAAGTCTTCATCTCAAAATAGATTTCTCTTCCAGTTTACTTGAAACTAGAAGGAAGAGTTAGAGGTTGTTGTGGAAATACCACATAGCTTATTTTGCTGCATTTCCCAAAAGAGAGTAAAATTCTTCTTCACAATGACATTATGCAGAAAAAAAATGTTTTGCTTTATGGTCCCCCAAAAAGCACTGCTGTGAGGTATTCTTTATAGGTTACCCTTTTATATGAGTAGAAGAATTCTGTGCACATGTTCTGGTCTGTACACATGAAGATTGTTAAATAGTGCCTACATGCTTTATCACATTCTATAAGCTCTTTATACAAGTGACAAATGGCTTCATTATGTTCTGGCCCTGGTGGCACTGCTAACATACAAGAGGACCATGTTTCTTAGAGAATAAGTCCCTTTTTTGGTAAAATGGCTTTAGTGGATTTTTCCATGCTTGGCCTCAACAATTACCTGCTATAGTGGGATAGTTCTTACCGGGTGATATTTCTTCTTACGTACAGTATGACCTTTCTGTAAGTATTCCTTAGTAACCATATCCCTTCTACAATGCTAATCAACTCATTGTCATCCTTAGGTCCCATGTGGAATATGGGCAAAGTAGTTACAGGCAACATGGTACACAGTTTTAGTAGTCATCAGCCTTTCAAGTAGTAGACATTTAGTTATCAAGTGTACCATGTCACATATCTGGGATCTAGTTGGTTTCTTAATTTCATGTTCCAAGGCATAAACCCTCTGGGCATGCAACACAAATTTTGTTTAGATATCGGCATATTTTCCTTGCATATCTTGATACACCTTTTTACATTTTCCAGTCAGGTATTAGGTTATTACTTCTGACCACTAATCCTTAGGAATGTTGTGCTGGGTGCTCGTTCTGTCAAAAACTGTAAAGTGTGTCTCTACATTATTGGTAGGTATCAATATATTTCATTTTGTAATATATATAATATGTTGTACCTCTTTTTGCACTGCTTTCCATGTGAGCTCTGAACTGATCCTTCTGTAGAGACTTGACTTCTATTTTCTGATGAGATTTATTTGCTGTATTCAGAGTTGATCTTTTGTAGATTGCCTTTTATTTGTTGTTGTGGTGCGTAGCCTCTTGTAAACACTCACTTGTCTTCTGCTGCAAGTGGCCTCACCATCTCTTCTTTGGTTTTCATTTAAGGATCTTCTGACTCTCTAACTCCACCAAATGAACAATTACTCAAATGACAGCGGCTCTCATGGGGACTATTAAACAGGCAAACAGCAGTTAACAACTTTTTTACTGAGTAGTATGAATCTAAAATAAGTCTTCATCTCAAAACATAAAAGCCACTTACAATTCAGTTCAATCCAGGTATATATTCATTTCAAATAGCTCAGATACTGTATCTCATATGTAAATGTAGGAGAATGAAATACAGGTAGAAAATATTCCAGGTGTTACTGACCACATTGATGAAAGGAAAACCCTATTTATGACCTGGCTTAGGACCTGTCCCTTATGATACATATGTAAGTTTGACAATTTCACCTACTCATTAAATTATTATTTCAACCAGACAATTCACAGACATTTCTATTTAGCTTTTTCCTTATTCATCCACATTGAAAGCTTTTTTTCTGTTTTCTATCAATGATAACTGCCAATTCTGTCCAGGTGCAACTCATTGTTTTTCTTAAGTGACAGTTTTCAAATTTGAAAATGTAAAATATCTGATTTTCCATATTGAATATTGTTATAATGAGCAGTAAGGAAATAAATTACCAGCAAGACAAATCAAAATGAGCTGAACAGTGACTTTGACCATGGATAAATGTGCTCCATATCAAGAGAAAGCATTTCAGGAATCTATTATTGGTAAATAATTTTAGAGACTGCCATCCTGGTTTAAAAAGGACAACTAATGCTGTTCTAATCTGATTATTTGGAGGTTGGTACAATGAGATCAGAGCACTAAGGTTTACATAAAATATTATATGTTGGTTAATCTTTTAAGCTCCTAAGCTTTTAACATAGTAATACAAAAAACTGGGGCACAAAGACTAGTAGAATATGGATAACTGTTTGAGTGAGCATTGTCATGCAGTAAATTAAGTACATTCCATTTCCATATAATCATAAAAGTAACTCCACACTCCCTCTCTTCTCTACTAAAATATGAAATTTGAATGGTTTTCAGGTCAAGGATATGGAATAGATAGTTGGGTACAGATAAATTAAATTTTAGGATACAATTAGGTAAAGAAATTCAAAGATTTCAGACATGCAGTTCTAGTTAGCCTTTTGGTTTTCTTACAGTACAGATAAAATGTTAGTATCATCATGCGGTAATCTCATATACCTATTGTTAAGTACTGTTATTTATTTTCCCATTAAAATGAGTCAATAAGGTCAGGTGACCTAGGTTATATAAGGATCAAACCATCCGGGTCAAGAGCACAGAATGGAATCAGAAGAGTGATTGCGTTGTGCAAATGGGTATTATGTGGTGGTATGATACCCACTAGGTGTACATCCCAATGTCATTGTGTCTTGACATATTTGTCAGGGATGGAAAATAATTTTAAAAAATTGTAAATAGCTTATAGTAAATAGCTATAAGAAAGCCTTTGTATTAGGTAGCTTGTAAGATCTTACAAGATATAGCCCTCTATTTTACATTTACCTCAAGAGACAGCTTCAAAAGCAAAATCCATTCTGTACACCCATAAAATATGCAAGGTTCAGTACAGGTATGCAGTGTGTATCATCAGAAAGAGGGACTTCAATTCTTTGCTGGACCTGACAATATTACTAAAAGAAAAATAATAATTATCATTAGTACAGGAATAATTTCAAATAATATTCATTTCATTCTACGCCTATGACAAACAATGTTTTGTATTTTATCCAGGCTAAAACATCTCATATCTGAACCTACATCTATTTACAATGCGGTTATTCATTTTTAACTCCTAAGATAGTTAACGTAAGTGACAATTTCTGAAAAAAAACAAAATTTTACTAGTAAAAATTTAAACAGTTTCCTATTGAGGGAATCAATGATAAAAACATCCCAAGCTGGGTTTTTAATGATTTTATTGCCTTTCTACCAGAATTCTGAATATGAATATATGGTTATTATATATAATTAGTAGTGACTGGTTTGTCTGCTGGGGTATTTTTTTCCTTCTACTAAGTCACTAGGCAGAAAGGTTTTTTTTTTAGTGGATCAGGCTGATAGATGTCTATCCATTTTCAACTCATTATTTTACAAAATAAGAACTATAACATTCATACAATCAAATAAATAATTTAAAGGTGGGAAAACAAATGAGCAGAGATGGTGGTGAGGAAATGTAGGAGATAAAAAAATCTACAAAGAAAGTTCTTTCCTACTTTAAAAATAAAAATGTTCTTACGTTAGTAGCTCAGAATTAAAAATAATAAAATAGCACACCCATCAACATGATTGAATATTAATTGTGCTTAACGATACAATCTTAGAATATTAAAAAAAAAAGACTTATTTATTATACACCAATAAAGTCATTAATGCAAAAATAACAAAATGGAATGCAATGTAGAAAAAAAGAGCTTGGTGACATAAATAAGGTCAGAGTAGAAGGTTGTACTGTGCAGAATCAAGAGTTTTATGTGCTATAAAGCCGGAGGGAAAGTGATGATGAGATTACATGAATCTCTAATGTATCCACTTCAGATTTATGTTCATTTCAAGTCAATGCAGGATTTTCAAGAGGAATTCTACAGCATTGGAAAAGATAAGGTATAAAATGCCTAGCTTGTAAGTCACTGGTACATCCTTATAAATAGGAGTTCATAAGCACATTAGAAAGTATTTCTTGAGTTCATGAGGTCTCAAATAAATATTGCTTTCAGAGCAGAATACAGAGGAAATAGAATAACAGTTTTCTTCCAGCGATGTTTCTTGCTCTGAAAATAAAGAACTTACTATAATTTGCATGGTCAATCAACTAATCAATGCCGCAGATACAGCAGTGAACAGTGAAGGTTCATTTCACTCAATGGTGCGGTGGATATCATTGAACTGTTTGAAAATTAAAGGTTGCTACAGAAATGTAAGCTGCACAGTATCTTCCCATTCTTTCACTGTCCATCTTGTCACTTTCTATATATACAGTATATCTTTAGAGGTTATTCTCTGTAGAACACACACTCTTGTTTTTCCTGAAATGTTGCTTCTATAACTTACAGCACATTAATTATTTCATTACACCCACTTTTTCATCATCATTATTTGTTGTCCTTATTCTTGGCACCTTGTGTGTACCAATTTGATATATATGTTTCTTAAGCTCCTCTAGGCCCTGTTAAGCAACACAGCTACACAACGTTTTGGGGAATTAGCAATCCCCCTGAAGAAGGGGGTTGGTCAATCCCCCAAAAAATAGTGTTGCTGCATGATTCAAATGCCACAATAAATGGGATTATTCCCCTAATTTTTGGTTGACTTTTCTATTTTTTTTCATATCATGATTGGAGATTGGACCCAAGTTGGACAGCTCCCATATACAGTATATAGTTTGTCTGAAAGTACCGGAAAAAAATCACTTTTTTGTTGAATTAATGCAAAGAAGACACATCAGACCACATATTCTGTAATTTTAACCATTCTCACCTGTACCAAAAGTATAAAATGAATTACTAAATTAGTGACTTTCTGGCCAAAATTTATTGAACTCAGAAAAGCTCGCTTACGCTTTTTTGAGTTTAATCGTGTGAACACCTGGAAGTTTCTCGAGGTAAGTATCACGAGATTTGTTTTGATCGATACTTGCCGAGAGAGACTTTTTCCATTGAATATATCCATGGAAAGGGTAGCCATACTTTACATTAGTGTAGTATAACTACCTTTCCATGGAAATATTCAATGGAAAAAGTTTCTCTCGGTAAGTATTGATCAAAAGAAATCTCGCAATACTTACCTCGAGAAACTTCCGGGTGTTCGACCAATTAAACTCGGAAAAGCTGAAATGGGCTTTTCTGAGTTTAATAAATTTCACCCATCAGATCTCTGTTTTTAGGTCAGGTTTGTCTATCATTATCAAAAAATATATAGCCTGACATTTCTCAGTCTCAGCATATCCCACTAACTGTATTCTATGAATATTCTATCTATTTCTATGTTACCTTGTCACTAGGTCATGTTGTCACCATTGTTAATTTTGATTAAAAAGTTGCCTTGCAACACTGGAGCTCTGCCATCAACCCCCAATACACTATTCTGAAGTGGTGAAGTCAAACAGGTGAATTCAGAGCAGTTTACATAGCCGCATTCGCACCTTCAACACACTTCACATCTTAATCAATAGTTGAAGTACCTGTGCATGCACATGCAAAATAATGCTAATTGCTCAGTAAGATCATGACTATCATAGTCTAATTGGTCACCACTTTGCATAATTTAGTTAATAAATGACCATGGGGAAGAAGCAAATAGATGTGAATTCATAGCTCTGCACAACTATTCAGACTTCTCAGAATGTGGCCCTGAAAAAATAGTCTAAACATTATTGCTAAAATCACACAGTGCACCAGTGAATATGTTATCTCTATGACCAACTCTTATAAATGACAAATCTAATCCCAACAATGAGTTGTCCTCTTCTTGGCAGCTTCTACAAATTTAGGCTTCACCACAATTTATTAAAAGATTACTACACTATGGGGGGTTATTCACTAAAGTACAAATTGTTGCGCATAGGTGCGAATTCGCAAGATAAAGACAGTTGCAATAGGCTGCTACTGTCGCAGTCGCGTCTTTATAATGAGAATATTGTCGCAGTCGCGACTTTATTATGGGAAAATTGTCACAATCTTAACTTTAAAAAATTTTCACGACTTTACAATGGGGAAATTGTCGCAGATTTGCTATGGGAATCAGGCTGTTTGAGAATTCGACAGTCGAATTCACACCTTAGTGAATAAGCCCCATATGTTTATTTCTTCATTTCTTGTTATATGTATCCATACGAGGAGAGTACATTTACAGAGAAACTAATACAGCAGAGACTTTATAAAGTTTGCGGATCATTTCCATTGGTAAGTGCAAGCACATAAAGATTGTGTTGCATTGATTGTTTGTGGACCTTTGAGTCTTGTTATTGTTTTCTTAGGGCGTTAGGTGTTTTTAAACTTTAACAATCACAGTTGACATTACTGTTCTGGATTAAAACACTCAGGTGAATAATATAAGGATTTTGCAAACAATATAACACTAGGGGGATTTCTATTTTTTTTCCCCCCTTTTTTGTGCGCTTCTATACCTTACAGAGTTTTCTGTAATACGTCTTGTATATTACTTTATTACTGGTTTATTACAGACACCTATAATGTCCATGGTCCTGTCTGTGCCGCATAATATAGAAATTAATCTTATTTGCTGTTGATTGTACTGCAACACGTCAATTGCAACAATATTAAGGGTTTCAATTGTGTATAAATTGCACCAGAGGCATAAATTAGAAGAATTATATATTTTTCAAAATGCGCAACAGAGTGTGTTAAAAACATTATCTTTGTACAAACTAAATATGTGCATATCTTAAAATATACTAAATTTCATCTATACAAAAAATAGGCAATAGCTAACATTGTAAGTACTGTCAACAGTAATTTAAATGAACTATAATAAGCCTTAAAGTAAAATAGTTTAACATAGCCAAGCAAAGAGCTAAATTCATACTGCTGACCTCATTACAGTACACCATTTTGTATATCTGTTCTCACTCACCATGGCAACCTCATTCTAGCTACAGGCAAGACCTATTACCTGAGTTTTTTTTTTCTCTTTTGTTATCCCTAATGGACGAATCCTATATACATTATATAGAGATTGTAACATGAACATTCCCAAATGTCAAGATAAATGCTTTCATAAAACACACACAAACCATATATGTTTCAACAATTGAATACTACCTAGAATGGGAGGAAATATTAAACATATAATGGTCTTACAACCACTGTAACTGCAATTATATTAAAGGTTGATGAACATAGAAAATTCCCACTAAATAAGTACAGGTCACCAAGTATACCTCAACCATATGCCTATAAGTGGACAACATACATTACTATATTTACATATCGTCAATCAGTAGCTGCACTCATACACTAAGGAAATATGTGGGTGCACAACCGAACATAGATGTATAAATGAGGCATCCATAGAAGTTTTTGCTCTCTGTTCTTGGTAAATATCTTAAAGAGTGACCTAAAAATTGCAATAAATCCATAAAACTTAATTTTTTCAAAAGAACCCATCAGCACTTATTGTTTATTTGGTATAGATATATATAGTTTTGTGGTTGTTTTTTGCATCACCCTTGCTGAAAACATTAAAGCAAGTAATATGAAGAAAATAGATGTCATCCCAATCCAAATGATATTTTTTTCTTTTTGTTCTTTTGTTTTTAAAATCATATCAGTTGGGGAAAGCTATACAAGGTTAGGATGATAACAAGTGTAATTTAGTCATTTTCTCTTTTTTAGGAAATACATGTGTAGTGACCAGCAGGTAGGAGATCACTTAGAATGTATGCATGCATTTATTCATTTATATAGTGATACTATATTATGCAGTACTTTACAGAGATTCACCATTCACTTCAGTCCCTGCCCCATGGAGCTTACAATCTAGGTTCCCTACTCAATCACACACACGTATGTTTTTGGATTGTGGGAGTAAACCAGAGTTCCCAGAGGAAACCCCATGCAGGTACAGGAAGAAGATACAAACTCCATGCAGATGAAGTTCAGGGTGGAACTGAATCCAGAACCCAGCACTGCAAAACAGCAGTGCTAACCTCTGAGCCCACCACACTGCCAAACTGACATAGAATGTCTTTATTATGTCATGTAAGAAATGCTATATTAGATGTGTCCTATCCATCCCTGCTGGCCAGAGGGCAGGCATGTGTTAAAGAGTTTCCAGGCTTGCAAGGAAGCAACTGTGTCCTTTAAAATGGTCATATACAAGTGTCCCCTGCTGAAAGACAGATGTACAGTAAAAACAGTGGTAGTAAATGGGCAGCTCATGAAGGATAGCAGGAGAAAACTTTCTGTTAAGTTAGGGCATTAATGAGTTTAGTGTAAACCCCCAAGATGACACCCAGGCACCAGAGGGCTAGATGTTTGGCCTCAGCTGCCCCTAAAGTAATGATGAAGTTTTGTTACCACAGTAAATAGTGTATCAACCATTGAAATAAAGTTTGCATACACTGTGTTTCTAGAGAATCCTTGGCTCCCTCAATTTATACATAAATATTTATATATAAAAATAGAGATTGATTATGCGCATAAGTGTGTACAGTATATAAAACATGCATTTTAATGTTAATATCCCTTTTAATTAAAAACAACTTGGACATCAAATTTGTTTCCAACACGGTGAAGTTAGCTCAGTCTCTTGAGGATTATTCCCTGCAGTAAAAGTCGGTTTGCCTTCTTCAGACTTATGGATATCTGAAGTTAAAAAGGTTGGGAAAAAAAATAGCAAACTAAATCCTGTTAAAGTTATAGTGTTTGACCAATTTTTTATTCCACAAAAAAATAAAAATCTGGTGAATTTTGTACATTATAAAGCCTTATGAATACAAATATTTAATGGAAGAGTTCACAGTAAAATCATCCTTGTGATCCAGCTTTTTATTTTCCGACATATTCTGCTGGGAGCTCTTCAAAAGGAACTGTTCCAAAAGAGGTTTGTGCTCTGCAATATGATACTGGAAGTTGGTTAAATATCAACTTTTCTAGGGAATCGATATTTTAATGGACAGTTTACCTGGCTGTGTTCCAAGCAAAGTAATATAAGGTAGTTTCTTTTTATTGTAATTTACACTTTCTATGCTGTAGATGGTTTGTTCTCCATTTTTTTCCAGTTCCCTGTTACAAATAATGGTTATTTGCATGCATTTATTTACCATTGAAGAAAGTGGTTGTTATGGCAACTGTTGACAGATCATTTTAGCTAATACAGGGTGAAAACGCAGATTATCTTCCTACACTGTGAATTTTAAGAGGCAGGGAGGGAAACATGATGAAAGGCCACTTAGAGCCTGTCGGTATTATGGTTGATTGAAACTGGTGGTTGAAGAAACTTGTGTATCATAATTTTGTCATATCTATTTAGAGGTCATTAGATGTGAACCATCTGCTGTTAAAACTGTAATTGTTTTTAAAACAACTAAAAAAATCTTGCCTGCTGTATTTTAAAAAAGTAATATTTGTATATCACCCATGAATTTTATCTGTTGTCATTATTTCAGTATTATGAAAAACTGCATTAGAAATTATTGTAAGTACATATAGGGTACTTTCCATAAAAAGGGAGGTTCATATTAAAATTAACTTTTTAAATCATGATCAATTTGCATTTGTCTTTAACTATATATTTTCTATATTTTTTTTTTCTCAAGTCTATGCAATTGTTTCTGCATTGTTTTAAGTACAAGTTTAATTCCTATTTAATTTATAGATTCAGACTGTGGGAATAAATAATTTTATTAATATTCATGCTATTTTAACACAGTACATGCAGGAAGTGCATGGGACTTCCTGTAAATTATAACTATACGATTATAACTTAAAGCAATCATCACTCCCCTTTCCTGTTCCAGTATATAATTTTGAAACATTTTAATGTTTCATCTTCTAAAAGCAACTCCTCTTAACTACCTATGCATCCCTCATACTGCCACTGTACCCTTCAAGTGAGTAAATACAGTACGGATAAGGGATGATGTGTTTTGTAGTTATGCATGTTCTGAAACATTATGACAGGGCTGCAAACAATTTTTTATGATATATTGACAAAAGGAGGATTTAACCATATTAACTGATTCTGTCTTTTGACTAAATACCTTAAAGTGCATCATGGGAAATGTGGGCATTAACCTACAAAATTTCTAAAACATGATATCACTGCAACACGTAAGTTTAAGTAAAACAAAAGAACAAATTCTCACCAGGTGGATTTTCTGCACTTGTTGTTAGGAGTACTACTCACTGCTCCTCTGGCACTGGGAAGTACCCCGTCTCTTCACGATGCCGCGTTCATGTGCACTGATGTTTGGACATGCACAGCGCAGTCATGTGCTTTTCCTCTGTTCGGCACAATCATGTGTCGGCTCCTTTTCTTATATAAGGGAGCCTGTCAGTATGTTCTGCGCCCGAATATAGAACTTCTGTTCTGGGTTCTAGATGTGAGTGATCCTGATAGTTTCCCAAAAAGACCCTGGCCTGTATTTTGACCCTAACTGTACTCTGCCTGCCCTGACCTCTGCTCTATTTCGTTTTTGCCTGAATTATACCAACCCAGACCATTGCTTGTGCTTGTTTGTTGCCTACCCTGACCTCGGCTTGGATCCTGACTATTCTTCTGGTTTTTCCTAATCCTCCATCTGTGAACAGCAATGCCAGGGGTCGCGACATGGATGCTGCCTGCAGCATAGTCCTAACTTCCTTGCAGGAGCTCTATGTTAACACCAGCAGCATCTTAGATTCTGCGCCCTGGTGGTGGCTTGCGCCAAGTTCGCTGTGGTGTCTTTTCGTATACGTCATCTCCTATTCCTACCAAACTGTGTGGCTATTGTTCCTGATACTTGTGGGTAACATGGCACCATGGGAATTATGCTCTTTCTGAACAAGCTACAGTATAAAACTGTAATCTGTAACTTTAATCTTAAACTAAAGTATTGTGGGTGATACAATGACACAAGCAAGAGCTGAATCTAGAAAAGAATGTAAATGTATTTTGTTTTCCAAAACTGCTATGTGTATTATAGAAGATAATGTACCTTTTTTCTGTAATTTATAAGGATATTAAGTGTCACTTCCGAGTTCCATGCCCTGCATAAAAGCTTTACTATGGTCATCGAACTCCCCCATGTCTATTAATATCTCATTACATGTAATGTAATATACATTACATAAAGGGCTTCCTTTCTCTATATTATATATTATTTATTATCAGGGGCATAACTATAGCTTGCATGGATATCTAGGGATGGAAAGGAACTTAAAAAACTTCTGCAGTGCGTGCCATGCACCTTTTTATTTGCTGTACTGTAGGGAATTATAT
The DNA here is from genome assembly GCA_019650415.1 of Pipa parva. Taxonomy (NCBI): domain Eukaryota; kingdom Metazoa; phylum Chordata; class Amphibia; order Anura; family Pipidae; genus Pipa; species Pipa parva. The sequence continues at coordinate 11,338 of WMED01006904.1, forward strand.
GGGGGTACTGCTGCCTTTTATGGGGCACTATGGGGGAGACTTCTGAGGAGGGCGCAATTTTGCTTAGGATGCAATTAAACCTTGTCCCAACACCCCCCACCACCACCACGGATCACTGTCATAGTCACAGTGTTTTGGTCCAAGAGGGTGCATGAGGGGGCAGTGCTGAGGGGGGTAGAGGTCGCTGGTGCCAATCTTGCATGGGGCCCCTTGGTATCTAGTTATACTACTGATTATTATTATTATTATGTTCTCTGGTTGCTAGGGTCAAACCAGGCAGAAAGTTAAATGTGATACAAAAGGGGGAAGGACAGAATAAGAATTCCAGAACCATAAATAATAGAAAATGTTTTCTTTATGTCAGATATTGACAAATGGTGAACAAAAAGCAGATAATGTATATATTATAGTATACTGTATGCAGAGCCGGCTCTGACTGTATGTGTGGGAAGTCTTTTACCCCATCAAAGGCTTCCTGTAAATACATTAATGCTGGGAGTAAACCATGGAATTATGAAGAAAAACATAGTGATTATGTCATTGCAGTAATCTAATAATGCCATTATTTACCAGACTCACTTTGCAGTTTCATTTCAATGAAAATTGTTTGCCATTCCTGACCTGGCGTAAACCAGTATTTCTTATAGGAAAGTTGGTGGCGGACGTCAGAAATGCAGCTGAAATTGTTTTGAAATGCATGTGTCAAATAGTGGTGACTTTATACAAAAACATGACACAGATATAGAAACATGCCAATCTTTTTTCAGACCTTTTTTAAGAGATAGGGAGAATGGAAATAAAAAGTGGCCGAAACAAATAAAAAAAAGAAAAGCAGACAGTTCTACTTTATAATAATATATAAATAAATATCCCATAGAAAGCTAGTTTAGGTCATATTCAATAGACTGAGCAAAACACTGGCATCTTATAAAAGGGTCTCTTGGGAGTGTTTGTTTGTAATGGAGAATCTGAAGTGCTCCAAAACTTTATTTAATGAACTTCAAGAAACTAGTGCAAGTAGATGCTTGTTGTGACTTTCCTTATCTCAAATTTCTATATTTACTATTGAAAACTGGGAGACACTGGAAAGTTACAGACTATGTAGCCTCTACTCAACCACTCATCTCCTTTTGTATAGTCTCTCAGAGTTTATTTAAATAAAAACCTTAACACCTGTTTGTGTTTCTCTCCTTATTTTTTAATAACCATTTTCAAAATGTCTGACACAAAATGAAAAGCTAAGTTCTTAACATGATGCAGGCACTATTAGTATTGACTCCTATAGTGTGAACTGTTATCTCCGCTTAACCCCATTCCTCTTAACAGCACCCCCCATGTTCACTTAAATAAAACACCGTTACACACAAGAGATGGGTGAAAATAGGCCACAGCTTTTATTAACCATTTTAACAATTGACTTTTTAAAACCAAATAATTAACATGATGCCTGCCTGCACAGTTTAAAACACTTACCCATGGCAACCCCTTATGCCACCATTCCTTTAGTGATGTGGCAATTATTTACAGGGTAAACTATACACCTTCAACTTGGGCACCTGCCCCCTTCTGCACACTATGCACCCCTCATCTCACCCCTTGAGATGCTTAATATCCGGCAGGCATCTTCCTATCTGCCACCAGCTGCGACAATCCACTCTTCTTTCCAAATTTCGTTCTTTTCCACCGGCCACCTTCAGATGCTTTATATACTTAGGGAGGGAGGGAGGGAGGGTGGGATGCCCTGCTTTAACTCAACTGCCTTCTCTCTCTTCCTCTACCCCCTATAAATACCCCTAATCCACTTCCTACCTTTCTTGCATCGATTGGCCCACCCTGAAGTCAATCACCTCCTCCACTTATTCTTCTCCATGGGTATCTTATATATCACTTGTATGAAAATTAGGATGGTGATTGTAATTAACTTACAGTGACTTTTGGGAGGCAGTGCGGTGCAAAATCAAGTATGTGCTGGCATAAACTGCAGCATGAAAATATTACATAACTGCATAAATGTGTTTCATTATTTTAATCTTGCTCAAAGGAGACAAGGCTTATTATACCTAGGGGAGATTCTTAATAGTAATAGCTCTTGCTTCAAGATAAAGTCAATACAAAAGTACATTGAAATTTAACCTTTGTGGGAGTTTGCACAAATGGTACAGTTTACTCAAATTGAACAGGCCCTGAGATCACTTTTTCCCAGTGCAGAGATACAAAAACAGGCATTAGCGTGACATTTACTTACATTTTAAAAATAAACAGGCATTCTACTTACATAAACCAAAATATGCAGGCTCTTCTCCACATAAAGTGTCACCAAAGCAGGTAAAACATAGCTGGTATTCATTCAGCATATTCAACGTCATGGCTGTCAGCAGTATTCACCTAGAAATGGAAAACTTAATCCACCACTTGATTACCTAACTGAGGGCAGAATGTCCATTTAGCCCTCTGGGAGCTGCCCCTTCACTTTCTCCTATTGCAATATTGGGCTGTCGAACTCCACCTCTGTCTGACACAACCTGCTATGTCCTATAACATCATCTATCACTGCCACTACATAAAACTAGGGCAAAGGTTCTCTTGCAGGAACACTGTCCTGCTAACATCTCCCTCACTCTACCATGTGGAATCCCTTTGCAAATGGGATCCACTCCCATTAGCTGGAAGAGTTGATAAGGAAGAAAGCAAATAAGTCTTTAACACTTCATTATATACATAAATAGGTGACTTTATCTATGCAGGGATATGACAGCACAATACAAGCTGTCATTGAGATGTTTCAGCTTAGTAGAAGGTATTGGCTAGTTTTTTACTCCACTTTTAGTTCTCCTTTAAGGTATATCTGCAGAAGCACTTGAAGATGGAACTGCTAGGGTTTTGATTAATTGAAATGGTTGGGTAAAAGGTACCAGTAATAAAAGGCATCTCCTAGTTTTTTAGATTCAGTTTATTCATGGGTTTCTAATCTAGAAATGAAATGGGATACAATTAATGAATGGAGGTACATGGAGTTGAATAGTGACTTTGCAGTTAACTAGCAGAAAACGACTTGGGGGGGAATTCACGATTGTGCGAAGTAAGCTCCAAAGCCTTTGGCTCACTTCGCACAGACTGATTTGCGCTCACTGATGTCCTGCACGTGGGCATCAGCGAGCGCATTAAAGGGATTCCAGTCTTGGCGAGGCAACTCTTTTGTTCTCGCCGAGACTGGAATCCCTTTAAAGCGCTCGCTAATGTCCACGTGCAGGACATCAGTGAGCGCATATCAGTCTGTGCGAAGTGAGCCGAAGGATTCAGAGTTCACTTTGCACAATCGTGAATTCCCCCCCTTGGTCTTCTGGGATGAATACATTGTTTCCATACAAATCCTAAATACAACGTTTTGACAAAATTACAATTGTACTACAGAGACCTGTCAGAGATTGCTTGTAGAACAGTGTTGTTTAGACGATTGTATATGCCCATGTTTTAAGCCAATGGTGTATTCAGAGACTGTTTTACATTTTATAGAAACTGTGTGCAGACTTAAATAAGGACTGGAAAAGTATTATATGGTACAGCCTCTGAACAGGTAATGAAAAAAAAGATGAAAAATAAAGGCTCAGATTAAATGAATTAATGGTTCCTGGTAATTGGTCAATCAAAATAGAAATTCGATTAATTCCTAAAGCAGAAAAAAAAGTTATAAATTGTCTTAGAATGTCATCTACAGCACACTAAACATTCATTTGATGGTAATTGCAGTAAAATACAAATGTCTCATTTACATTATACGTTGTAAATTACTTGCATGCAGATAGGGATGATCCTAACTATTCTGTAAATAGTGTGACATACTAGATTCAGTGCGTTTCTATGTAAAAGTAGTAAAAACTACTGCAAAGCAAATATTTTTATTCAATATGACAAACAGATAACAAATTATGGGAATTTCTATGAAAAGGAATTTATTGATAGAAAATAATAACAACTTCTGTTGCTATTTCTCTTGATCACCCGGTCTGATTTGTGACCTTAGATGAACTGCTCAGTTTGTCTAATAACAAGTGTCCCCTACTTACAGAGCTTGCAGCCGAACAGTTTTTTTTTTATTAGGCAGAGAGTAAAAGACTTGCACAAAATCCAAGCCATAAAACTAAACTTTCTGCAGGTCATATATCAGTGCCTGGAGCCCCACTCTTTAAAATGTATTAAAAATACTGTATATACACCTTAAAAATGTATTTATTATCATTACTATTACTGAAGCTATAGTGGACAGCGTTTTTTTCTTTAATCTTGCTGACATCCCATTACCTTGTGAATGTAACTATATTAAAAAAAATAATAATAATATTTTAGTTTTTATATCATGTAAGTTTTTTGCTTTACATAATTCAACAATACGGGTAATTGTTCAAACATTATATAATGCTAATTACACAAATGATTGCAGTGTAGGTGATAGATTTGCCTGTAGAAAAGTCTCTGATAGCATTCAGTCAAATGACAGTATCAAAACACATTTTTGGTATAAAGATTTTGAAAATATATAATTGTATATGTAAGCACTAACTAGCGTCTACACATGTTTAAACACATATAATGATACACACATGTAGCAGTGGAAGATCACTATTGCCATCTTCTGGCATACAGTAAATAATACTAACATGCTTTTTAACCAGGAATCTGAAGCATGATTGATTTCTAATTAAATATAACATGATGCCGGTTAACACTATTTATTTAATACTTCCACAAGTTTTTCAAATATTATTTCAGGTAAAGTTAGTGACAAGTGATATTTCAGTAATAGCGTTTTTATTCTTTAATATAAAGTCTCGCCAAGTTATTTATTTATTTATTCTTTTTGTTTTCTGCGTAACTGACGTGATGGATTTGTTCATTTTAGCACCAAATGGTAATCTAATCCCCGCAATACTTTACAAGATAGAGTTGCACTAGTAAAGGCTGCCAAGAAAATGACTGATACCTTTTGGACACATAATAAAGTCGATGACATGGATAACAGCGGTGACAGCTCTAATCCATCTTTTGAACTTCTGGGATTCTCTAGAAAAATGAATGAGGATAAACTTCTCGTCTATACCGTGCTTCTACTTTGATCACTGATGATAACAGTTATTTGCTTGTAATGGACTGTGTGCGTGTAGCATGATAAAACAAACTACAATTTCTTTGTTCTTTTTTTAGTATTTACAGCATAATCGTGGAATTACTTTTCTTTCAAATAAGTCAACCTAACAATAAATTAAAAAAAAAAAAAAAAAATTTCTACAAGTCAATTAACTGGTCCCAGACTAACACTCTCTATGGGTTTAGGCTCCTTCAGATCTCCTCCTCTTCTGGTTTTCTCAATAGCTTTCCTTTACAGCCTTCCCTCTCACTCACTGCCTGATGGGTTTCTAATAGAAGAAAAGCCGAGAGGATAAAAGAGGACTACTTGTAGATAATCTAAGTTTTCAGTGTCCCCTACCTTGATAAATATGCCCCTAAATACAGCAAAATCTACATTCTCCATATTGTAAGAATAGGACAGGACTAGACAGGTAGTTAACAAACAAGAAGAAAAATAGATCCAACTGCCTACTTAAAGTGGCACTGTCAGCTCAGAATTACTACATATTTTCTTAAAGTATGTGAGATTATAATGTAAATCAAGTAATTAGGAACCCAAAAAAGTTTGCATATTGAAAATACACTTACTTGAATCTCTGCCTGTTAGAAAACATGGAAGGGGCCATGTTAGGTATGAAATGCCACTCAAACACTACAGGAACGCCCCCTAACAAGCAGGATCTCCTCCCCTGTCTCCAAATCTCGCACATGCTCAGTTACTAGTACAAGTGCACTAGCACAGTAAGATATCACCGTAAGATAAGGTGTCAGGTTACACTGTCTCATTGAATCAGCCAGTGCAGGAAAGAAAAAAAGCATTTGCAAAAGTAAATATTCCCTGAGGCTATCCAACTGTGTAATAGATTAAGAATGTATTTTAGTTTGTGTATGCATACATATACATATATATATATATATATATATATATATATATATACTGTGTATGTATATATATATATATATATATATATATAATTTTTTTTCTAGTCTTTTTTTTTGGGGTAAGAATGTGTGTATTGGGGATTGTTTGTTTTTTATGTATAACTGTTTTAAATGGGGGATGGTGTGTTTTTTAAAAGTAGGACTGTGTTTAATGGGGGACTGTGGGTTTTTTAAATGTATGACTGTTTAATGGGGAATTTTGGGATATTTTTTTCGCAGATGGGTTTAATGAGTGATTCTGGG